>SJJU01064867.1:0-11244 GCA_012932125.1 Conopomorpha cramerella
AACCCCTGTCACGTTGGGTTAAATACGCTTGGTGAACCGTGGGTATTTGCTTTAGCAAGTGCCTCTGCCTACCCCTCTTTGGGATTAAATTCGTGAAGTGTACTTATTTTTATTTTTAAAACAATACATCTATGACCTTGTCCAATATTTCGAACAAAATGTATGATCATACCTACATTTAAAAACAAAACATTATTTAGGAAAAGAAGTATAGGTACCATTGCAATCGTTATCATTTGCTGAGTAAGAAAAAGTGCGTCCAGATCATAACTTTGAAGTCATTGTAATATACAGGTATATTACAATTTTAGCATAAAACGCACAAGTTCGTCCTTTTAACTGACAAACAGACGGAACCCGCGAGAAATCTTGAATACCAGCATTTTTTTCCGTAGTTCCCTCTCAAGTGTGCGGCGAGTCGACCACCGCAGACACTTCTCATGAATACAACCTTAGACACAATCACATAAACAAATAGTCTACTTTACCTGGACTACGTTACAAGTCAACTTGTACCGAAAACAGGTCTACAGTGAGAGTGAAATGCATTCATTGAAGTGTCCGAAAACACACCACGCCACTGCCCAGTAACAATACTGAATGAAACTAAACATGTAAATGCTAATGTAATCTACGTAAATGATTCATACAAAATACTGAGCAAACAACTGTTCGAATTGAAATTGATTGAGCCACGCGATACGAAAAAAAATGTGGTAAAGAAACAAAAAGGAATACGTTTTATATACATTTTTCTTCTTTATTTATTTTGCTAGTGACTCGCCCTGGCTTCGCTCGCGTACATTTCCTGATAAACTATTTCTATAAACTATATTTATCTATTACGTTATTCATATAAACCTGCCTGAAACACTCTATATATTAAAAAACCGCATTCAATTCAATTTTTAAAATTGAATCTATCCCGTTTTAATTCAATAGCTTACGTTATAAACCAGGCTCTCTATATTTTGCTTATGCTTATATCATTTATTGCCATAAAATACATACATATGGTAAAACTATACTGATAGATAAATACATGACCTCGTTAGGGAATATTAAATTTAATATCTTTCCACAAAGTTTCACCAAACCATAAATAGCATATATGTTGATAGGAGGCACTGCTACAAATAAGTAAAATCATGTATAATATAT
This sequence comes from Conopomorpha cramerella, assembly GCA_012932125.1. Taxonomy (NCBI): domain Eukaryota; kingdom Metazoa; phylum Arthropoda; class Insecta; order Lepidoptera; family Gracillariidae; genus Conopomorpha; species Conopomorpha cramerella. The sequence continues at coordinate 1,162 of SJJU01064867.1, forward strand.
ATATAACATATAAATTACCTATATATAATATTATCTGTTCTCAATAAATTACCAACCGATCCGTCATGGCTTTCGAGTTTTAGCGAATGGTTGAATAAAAGTGTACTTTAAGTATTTGATGGTACCAACAGATTTCGTTTTAAGTAAATTTCAGGCATCGAAAGCTTTTTTAATGTTGGTTTTGTACACAACGAGTTTCAGTAAAAAGCTGTGATGTAAGCTCTGCAGGTTGAGAGCCCATCCATCATCATTTCCATACAAAATGCCTACCATCTGACGATCCACAGGCGTCTGTACTTCATTAAATATAATTCCGTAATTGATTTTTTTATAATCAATCCATGCATTATAGATTATTCCTGCGAAGAGAAACGGTAGGTATAGCAAAAACATGAATAGTCATACTATACAATCGTTTGTTTGTGGGTGATTCACATTGATTGCTTCACTGTCCACTACAGTGTTAAGAGGTGAGTGTCTGTTATTTTATCTTAACCATATCGGGGACACATCTCGCATGTCACGACGTGCGTTTAATTCGCGTGTCCAGTAAAGTTATAATTATACTTAGTAACTGTACCCCGCAATGTAAATCATCATCATTTTCCTGCCCTTATCTCACACTAGGTGGGGTCGGCGCAACACGTTCAAGAGACAGGCGCAATGTAAATATTAGGATAAATATGACCAATGCAATGTTCTAAACTTACAATATTTATCAACAATTTTCCATAAAAATCTGTTGAGTAGTTTTCTGTGGAAACAATAACAAACATACACAGTCATATCACGGGATGGGTGGATGTTCTGGCCGAAGGTGGCGTGAAAAGCACTCGAAAACGGAAATCATGTATTAAAAGATGTAGTAGTAGATGAAACGAAGGGTATATGCCAGAATTGTGCCAAATGTGTAATCTCTGCTTACCCCTCTGGGTACATACATATCTCATTTCACACCATTGCAAACCTTTTGTATTTATTTTTTTTTTGTTGTATTCAAGAGTCATGACACGCACGTAGGTGACGTCATCAATCTCTATCTTAAGTACCTATTTGTAAGGAAATGGACGGCTGATGTGACAAGAATCTTGGCCGCGCGTGTTAAGACGGATGAATGTCGTAGTAGGAACCACATTTTCGTGTTAACTCCTAATTCCTTGCCTCTACTACGGGTGCATTGGGGGAAGTGGTGTGAGTAATGGCTGGAGCGTCATGACGTGACAGGAGGGCTGCATACCACAACGCCTGCTGCATCATTATATCTCGCAAGTCTATATTGTAAACAATATTATAAAGCAAAAAATAAAACGTCCATGGGCTCATCTCCTGTCAGGTTGGGTGAAAAAGGGGTAAACTGTGGGCATTTGCTTAGCAATTGCATCTGTCTACCCTGCTTTGGGATTAAAGTGAATTCGAAGTGTATTAAAAAATATTTCTATTTATAAAATAAAAGTCCTATTTATTGAGTAGGCGTCTAGGGTTCACTCTTTCAATTTAAAGGCCGGAAGCCGCTAAATAGACTTCGAGAATGGTCTGGCTGTTTGTCAAATATCTTACTTCCGTCATCCTTCCAAGTAAGGCGGGTACTATAGGAAAAAAATATGTACGTAGGTAGATAGATATCCGTGACCCGTTTCCTTAGTTCGTCCGCAATCTCAATTTAAAAATGGCCGCTTCAATTTGGAGGGTGTCCTAATTAATTGATCTGAAGATTCGTAGGAAGGAAATTGCGAGTTTCGCCCCCGCGCCCCCCTCGCGGGCCCACTCCGCCGCCGCCGCGGACCCAACACAGTATCTTCAGCTTTAATTTGGAAATGTTAGCGCAAAGGGAATGCAATTTACGTGAAACAATTGTTTGATTCTGAATATTCCCGCTCTGACCTTCCGCGTTAATCTGCTTTATTATATAATAACACCCTATTTATCAAAGCCAGTGTGAGAGAATGTTTCTTGCGGGGAAATTGAATTTGGTTTGATTACTTTTACTGGGAGCGGCGCTAGTGCCGGTACAGACAAACGGCACTTCGGGGAACCAAAAGCAAGTAATCAAATTGCCGCTTTGAGTTGTTGATCTCACATTTTAATATTAGTTTGTTAGATAAATTACTCTACATATACGTATCTATATACATACGTACGGAGATTTTGATTGGGAATATTTCTGTCTATTTCTATAGCTGGTGATGGTTAGCTCACAGCCTATAATTTACTGAGTGACTGAATTACATTATGAGTATAGACACTGTTATTGGGAGGAGTTCACATACTTTAATTGAGGCTAACGAAGAAACGTTTATACCACTAATACTTACGGAGTATTAATACTAGCTTTCCATACATTTCCATACAACATTTCCAGGCACGAGTAACAAACACACAACATCCGTATCTCAAATTTCACGAACTTCCGCATTTGTTATTTTACTAGTGGACTCTCCGCGATTTCATTCGCACAGTTTCAGTTTTCATTTCTAGTCAAAACTATCACCAAACCATAACGCCAAAATAAAAATATACTTCTACCTCCCCTTTTGACCACTAAGGAGATGTATCAGAATAATCATTTCGTATCTCAAGTGAACATCATAAAAAGATCCCGTGTGCAAAATCTCAGCTTTCTATGGTCAAAGGTTTAGGCTGGGCGTTGATGAGGCAGTGATGAATGAAGCAGTCAGTCAGTCAGGACCTTGAGTATATTATAGATTAGTATATAATTTAGGTATTTGTATTCTATAGACATTTATATTTAACTAACTGACCCGCCAAATTGTTTAAAGAAAGGTACGTGTGCTTCATCGTAGACCATATCGCTGCTTAACATCAGGCAGGATGGTGGTCATACGCTTGTGCATAGTGATTAAAAAAAGAAAAGAAAATTGTTTGCCAACATGTTTCTTCACATTTTTCTCTGTTATTATATCCATGTAAACCTTCCTCAAGAATCACTCTCTCTATTAAAGGAAATCGCATTAAAATCCGTTTCGTACTTTTAAAGATCTAAACATTCATAGGGACATACCGCGGGAGGCGACTTTGTTTTATACTATGTTTTGATTCCTGTATCCCTTTACAATGCGTAAAGAAAATAAACCCCGAAAATCCAACATTAGGCCTCCAATGATAATGCGCAGTGGCTTTATAGAAAACGCTGGGAAGACTTAATTTCAGTAATTCAGGTGATGAAGCAATTTATATGTGTAATTTAAATTACAATTCCGAGAGAGTTCGAGAATGGTAACACATAACCTTATTACGACATCAATTTGGAAGCTCATGCATACTTGTCTTGATATTTTATATAATCTATACATCAACTCAATCATAGGTAATCCAACGCGAGAAGTCATGAGCCTATACAATAAAACATGGTCACCCTACTGCTGTTGATGATCGTCCAACTCCACCGATTCAATTTACAATGCAAAAGCACATTCACTCATCATTTTCCTGCCCTTATCCCACACTAGATGAGGTCGGTGCAACACGTTTCTTTTCGCCATTCATCTCTATCATTCGTCATCTATCTCTAACCATTCGTACATCCATGTTGCAGTTAGATTTGGCATTTTTTTTTACGATCGGCCGCCTGCCTGACGTCAACCTTCCTTGTGTATCTTTTGCAAAAGCACCTTCATAACTATAAAGAATTTGAACTATAATTTATTCATGATAGTTTATCACTAAATAGTATAAAAACAAAGTCGCTGCCAGCGCTAGTTTGTTCCTATTGATGTTTAGATCTTTAAAAGTGCGCAACGGATTTTAATGCGGTTTCCTTTAATAGAGAGACAGCGATTCTTGAGGAAGGTTTATATCGATGTAATAGCAGACAAACACTTAATAATGTACATTGGCAAAACAACGGCCAGCTAGTCTGTATAAAAATGAATTCATGTTCGTTAGTCTCGCTAAAACTCGAGAACGACTGGACCGATTTGGCTAATGTTGGTCTTAAATCACACGTGGAAGTACAGGGAAGGCTTGAAAGGTGTAATTCTTCCAATACACGGGGTACAAAAGCGTCTTCCTGTGGCAAAACAAATGTTTAGCAAGACTCCTAGTTAAATAAATATAAATGTCTATAGAATACAAAGTCTGAGTTTTCTATTGTATTTGAATAATATGCGGTTGTACCTTTGAAATACGACGAATTTTGTTGGAGTTTGTCGTATAAAATAGATAGAGTGAATCGAGAGGAAAGTTCATATATATAGAGTAGAGGACCAATTATAATATAACAGGTTTCTATATCTACAGCGATGGTAATTATATATGGGGGCGCTTCTCTAGTTTATGAATTTGATTTCCACAGTGATTTGTCTCTGCTTACCACTCTAAGAGAAAGAAGTGAAGTTTGTATTTATAAGTGTAAGAAGTGTATTTATGTATGTATGCTCCAGAATACTCGTGCTCCTTATTAAGAAAGGCAGATACGGCTACTCAAAGACCGATTGCTCTTGCCCAGATTGAATCAAGTTGTTAATGATATTTAGGATAAGAGTATAAAATGCGTTTCAAAAAAAAAAAAATATATGCGATGATACGACCTCTGTGGATAAAGTTGTAGTAATTACTGTTTTCATCTGGCCTACCTAAAATTATTGTTTATGGTATCCTCAAATTAAAAAAGAAATAAAAGTAAAAAATTAAATTCCACATTCATCATTGTCCTGTGACTGATGAAGCTCAAGATAAGAAAAATAAAGATTTTGATGCTATGAGTGACGTTAATATGGGATGTTAAAATTTGTATGAAAAAAATCAACCTATACGGGCAAGATCTAATACACTAGGTAACTTCGTACAGTCAGACACATTTTGTAACATTGAATTTTTTACACGGAAGAGCTCAGTTTTAAATAAAAGTGTTGTACTGTTCTTGCCTGCAACTGTACCAAAGTGATTTGTAATTGGATCACTCTGGTGGGGGAGCGTCACTGTCCCAAGAACCAAGTTTCGGAACTCTCCGAGCGCTATTTTGAACTGTGATTATTTATTAGTGACGTGCAAAGGTGTGCTTGTAGGTGTATAATATATCGATACTTATGACGTTAAGTATAATAAAATGTCAGAATATATTTTTCTCCCTAAATTATCATAGAAACTATTGTAACAGGCCCTCGTCCAGCACTCCACTGCTGGATGGTGGGTATGATGATGATGAAATATGTATATGAAGCAATCTGTACCACGTGGTGTTACTCATGTTTTTTTTCGATACTGTGGGAATTTCAGGAGAAACTACAGCCCGTAGGAATAATGTAGAATTCTCATGGTGAAATAATTATCGAAATCCATCTAGTGGTTTTTGAGTTTATTTCGTTACAAGGATCCATATAAAAACAATTTATAATATTAGTACAGACGAATGAACTTTTTGTTATCTATATTGAATGTAAAATTGACAATAGTAAAATTAGAAAAAGGTGATTTTATCGCTCCGAGCGATTTTTTCCAGATGTGCGTCAAAAAAGATGAGACATAAAATAAACATGCGCTGTATATCACGCTTAGTGCGTTTTCGATTGTTTCAACGAATAGCTACGCGTTTTTTGTCTTGTCACTTCTTTCTTGGAGGATTTTGCTATGGGGCCAAGTTTAATGTTCAACTATTTAACTAAAAATACCACTGTGCTGTGACTGCCAGAAAACCGAGTGTCGCAACGCAAAAAAAAATATGATGAAGATATTTTACAGCAAATTTTCATTTGGAATGGTATACATATATACCAAGTGACGTTAGAAATTGGGTATGTTATGTGGGTAGACGTCAATTATGGACATTTCTGTTTGACGGTTAATGTATGCCGCACGTGATGTATGTTAATAAGAAAAAATAACGTAGCGGTTTGTAAATATTATAATAGAAGTTAATTTAGCTTTGAAGATATATTTTGATTCCTTCAAAAAGTTGCCAACAAGCTGAATAAATACTCGTTTACACGAGTAATAGAGTAGTTTAATACACTTTATTAAGTAAATACAAATAAACATAAATCTTACTTCTTCAAATAATAACTATATCAATTATAATGCGTACTTACCATGTTTTTTTAACGCTCATATATATAGAAAATATGTGTACAAATGGCTAAAGTTATTTGCTTTAACAAATAGAAATTCTTGGTCTCTACCTTCTCTTAGTCTATGACTCACATATGCCTGCACTATTATCTAGTGTCACACGAACAAGCTACCTTACAGAATAAAAAAAAATAGTTATCAACAATCGAGTTAGTATCGAGCCACGAAAACGTCCATAAACAACGATTAATATCTATTCGAGTAGCACCTGCGACATGTTAGGCGCGAACTTTGTCGCTAGATCTAGCGATAAACGCGCACTCGGCACAACCCCAATCTGACATGATAATGTATGCAAATTGGGGGGAACTTGCGAGCACCGAACGTCGGCAGTTGGCGAACGACTCTGTGTATCAAAACTTGTTATTTTGTATCCGTAGTCGACTAGCTGAATTATATACTGAGCTAGATTATGATAGAACACTTTCCCATCACTAGTTCATGTTGAAATGTGAAATGTAGGGTTCGATTTGTGCATTCTCAACCAATTTACTTGAGCTACGGTTTGATGTGAAACTGTAACATTAGTCAGCTCATGTTACGTTATAGGATAAGGGTGAAGTGAGTGGGGTGTATGTTAAAAGTTCATTCGTATGATTTATGCGTCTACGATCACAAGTTATGACAGCAATCGGTGTTCGAGATTTGATAAATGCAGGTAAGATGGATATTTCCGAAAATTTTATTAGGATAGTAATTGTTATGGCCGGATGTGTTTTCGGAAAGGCGTCGTTAAATTTTTATTTGGAATTATGTTCCCGTTTTATTTATAAAGTACTCGAAACCGAAGGTCATGTATGAAAAGATGTATGAATGTAGATGAAGCGAAAGTGGTATGTCAGGACCGTGACAAATGGAGATCTGTAGTCTCTGCCTACCCCTCTGGGAGACAGGCGTGAAGTGTATGTATGTATGTATGTTTTATTTATGTAAACACATTGAAAATAATGGACAAATTTAGTAAGTAATGATTTAAAGAACTTTAACTTCAATTATAACGAGTTAGTGGACAGTACTTAATGTAACAATGAAAGTAAAAGATACTTGAAAGAAAGAAAATCATTTTAGGAGTCAAGTGCAAAACGGTTTAGGCCCGAAGACGACTTGGGAGGTATTTGGAAATCGAATAAAACTGCCAAAAAAAATATCTTAAGAAATGTTAAGCTTTCCTTTTGAGTATACTCAAGTTGAGTAGCGCTTAGCGATCAAGTGAAGTATCCTTGTATGAAATCACTTCATAATGTTTTTTTGAGGAAAACGTAACAAGATAGTTATTGGCAGTTTTAAAGCGTTAAATAGTTCGCAAAATATCTAAAATATTAGCAAAAGTCTTAAGCTATCATATAAAAAATTTCACATATGAATTATGTTTGAACAAATGTTACCCAAGTTTTTGAATATTCCATTTTAATAAATTGAAGCGAAGAGCTTCTTTCAAGAAGGTAATTTGATCGTTTAGAGGTATTTTTGTTGTAAATTACTTATGTAATCCATAATGGATGATTAATAGATTACCTACATTTTGTAATGAAGCATCTTAAATTTGGAAGAATGAGATTTTCCGGGAATTCTCGGACTTTTAATGTAATATTTAATATTTGCATCTATTTTTTTTTCTGCTACAAGTTTGTATTATAATTATAAGTAGTTTAGTTATTCATGTAATATTTATGTACTTTTGGATGGCCCTCTCTCTCAGAGTGAAGGCAGAATATCAGTTCATGTCACAGGACACTGTGACATCATGCTGAGCCGGAAGCTCATTTACGTGAACAACTGCAGCATGCATCACTGTGGTAACTTGCTTATTTTAAATTATTTTATTGTTAATTATTATAATCTGTGTTGTATTTTTTTATTGGAAATAAAATGATGTCTATGTCTATGTCTAATATTTCCTATTTAAACTTTTTACGTTCTACAAGAGCTTGTTAGCTATCATCTTCATGTCAGCCCATTGACGTCCACTGCTGGACATAGGCCTTGCTAACTCACGTATGCTATTATTATACATATATCTAGCTTCAATTTATCGTGAACCTCTATGACGACATCTTGTTACACTTAGTGTGTAACAACGTGTTTTTCTCCGCTCAGAAGAATAAGAAGAATAAAGATACGGTTGAAGGAAAAAACCGAAATACAACCCGCACACTTTAAGTTGGATACGTGAAGGGGACGAAACAAGAGCTTTGACAATAGAAGTTTTGAAAAAAAAATACTTTTAAAAATCTGATAATTCATTATTAAAATAATATGAATCCCACCATAATAGAATTAGGTTTACCAATTTTTGGGTTTACCTTGGATTTACCAATTCTATTATGGTGGGATTCATAACATTTTTAAAAGGATTTTTTTTCAAAACTTCTATATTTTTTTCAAATAAATAATGTTACAGGAAAATTATTGTAGGAGTTCCTCGTCCAGCAGTAGACGTTAAGTGGCTTATTTTTTATGTTAGCAGGATAATCATCACGAAGTTCGTTGTAACTAATTATATGCCTCAAGCTTTATACATAAATTCACGTCCTATACTCCTAGTAGGACGGAATTAGCTTATTGAAATTTGAGGGTAGAAACCCATACGATGTGTAAACATGGAAAAGTTTTTATTTTAATTAACCGAACCGAGAATTGCCCATGACACACAGTCGCTATAGAATAGGATATATCTATATATGTATATAACCTTTCTGAACTCATAACTATATTAGCCGTAGAATCGATGAGGCAACGAGTTCTCGAGTCCACGTCTTGGCAAAGGGAGTGTAAGAAGCCTTCAGGTAAGGTGGACTGATTCTATACGCAAGATGGTTGGCAGAAGCTAGATGCCAGAGGCCGCAAACAGTGGCGATGATGATACACATAAAACTCAAATTTCTGACTAATTTATTCATCACTGATTCATCAACGCCGAGCACAAACCCTAGAAAGCTGAAATTTTCCTCTTTGATAAGAAGGGATTTTTCAAAATCCATCCACTAAGGGGCTTAAAAGGGTGGTAGAAGTATATAGTAGGTAGTATGAGAAAATCGTAAATTTTGGAGTTACGGTCCTAAAACTTAGTGGTGATCATTTTTATTAGAATTTAATACTGACACTGCGCAAATGAAATCGCGGGGTATCCACTAGCACTAACAATGTTCTTAGCTTCCTTGTACTTGAATATAGTATAATAGTATGTGTGAATTTCGAAGAAAGTCGACTTTACGAAACAGAAAAAACAGATACTTACTGAAACTTGTATATTATGTTTTACTTAAAACAATTCTCGTTGATTTGTCGGTAATTTTAATTAAATTTCGGGAGAGCAAACATCAAACTTTGTTTCAACAGAGTCCTGTTGGAACTTCAACGAATATTATTTCTCGTATATTAATTAGAAAGGGCACATTACCCGACTTTGTTTGGCAATGGAAAAAATAAACGTAAGAACATTATAAGTTTTAAGTAATTAGCGATTGTTAGAATAACAATGTCAACATTTTGTTTTTGTATTAAACAATATACCTGCTGGCTCAGACCAGACACAACTAGACTTGCAATCCGCGTACCGTACGTCTGTCTCTTTTCCACTAAAATGTATGGAAAATGATGTACTTCTGGATCCGAACTGTCACTTTTACTACTAATTTGACAGTTTGTATCCAGATGTACCCCGATACGCAGTAAGGGACACAAGATATTTTTTCTTACTCTTTCACTCCTGCATGTTTTTCATATCGTTGTCTCGTTATATTCTAAACGTCGCTTTAGGATTGCAAGTCTATAGTTGTTTTTGGTCTGAGCCTGATAGAGAAAACATCGCATTTTTTGACACTGCAGGTAACGCCATCTACTGGCAAAATAAAAAAAAACAGGTACAGATTAAGTGAGATCCAATTCGTGAAATTCGGTACAAGTTTACCGCTGTACAAAATTGGAATACCTAAGAAACTCAAACGACGATGTGTACAGTTGGGGACTAGTTGACTTATTTAGATAAAATTTTACTTG
>SJJU01064868.1:0-10835 GCA_012932125.1 Conopomorpha cramerella
GGAGGCGACTTTGTTTTATACTATGTATTGATACTGTCTTCCGTCGCGTAGTTGTTAAAGATCTAAGCATACATAGGGACAGACAGCGGGAGGCGACTTTGTTTTATACTATGTATTGATACAGTCTTCCGTCGCGTAGTTGTTAAAGATCTAAGCATACATTGGGACAGAAAGCGGGAGGCAACTTTGTTTTATACCATGTCTTGATACAGTCTTCCGTCGCGTAGTTGTTAAAGATCTAGGCATACATTGGGACAGACAGCGGGAGGCGACTTTGTTTTATATACTATGTAATGATTAAACGAAGTACTTTTAGCAATAATGACTTGCGATATTTTATTATTGGTCACGTAAAGGTTATTAATATTTTATTATTACTCATTCGATTTTTATCTTATCTCTATGGACAGGCGTACATTATGCTTTTTTAATAACGTTCTTTGATAATATGTTACTGTACAATAAATAGGTATGTATAATATATGTATGTCATTACAGTATACATAATGTAAAAGACCCCGAGCAATGGTCTTAGAAACATTGTTGGGCTGGTCAATTTGAACAACTTCTACTTAGACGACAATGCGGGGAAATGAAAAAAAAATCAATCCCTATACTAAATGTCATCTCCCGAGGAAAATAAAATATCTATTTGGTATTATTATTATTCTGAGCCAGTGTTGTCCCACTGTAGGGCAAAGGCCTCTACCTATTTGGTATGGACATGAACAATTTTTTTGCGCCTCGACGAGCCCAACAACGTTTCTAAGACCATGGCTCGGGGTCCTTTTACACGCAGTACAGTATACCTACGTCGTCGCTGCGTAGCAGTGGCGTGCACTGGCTTTTACGACAAGGTAGGCAGTAATCCCCAAGGATTGACACCTATGTATAGGTAACTTGTCTTTAAGAAACACAGGTACCTACCTATCTACTCACCCACAAAACACAGGACCTTCGTTAGCCTATGTCGTATGTACAACAAAAAAGGATCTAGCAATAAACTCTATTATTCGGTCGGGTAACCAAAGTACTAAGGTAGGCAGTGTCTTTTTTCCAATGCCATACACCGATAAATGTAATACCAATCCACTCGCACATACGTTCAATTCTAACTGATCCAATCGGTAGCGTCATGCCGATTTGGACGATAGGAAGGATCATGTATGCCCACCATTAGGCCCCCCTTAGTTTAGGTTTAGTTACTCTCATTTCGCTGTGTTTCTTTCAACATCTACGCACATCGTTTGTTCCTTCCGTGCAAAAGCGATGCAACCACTAGCAGTGGCGTGCACTGGCTTTTACGACAAGGTAGGCAGTAATCCTCACGAATTGACACATATGTATAGGTAACTAGTCTTTACGAAATATAGGTTCTTACCTATCAACTCACCCACAAAACACAGGACCTTCGTTAGCCTGTGTCGTGAGTACAACAAAAAAAGATCTAATAATAACTCTATTATTAAGTCGGGAAGCCAAAATACTAAGGTAGGCAGTGTCTTATTCCCTATATGGTGTGCACGCCACTGACCACTAGAGTGTAGTTTTCTTTCATCTCGGTGTGCATTCACCAGATGAATGACTTATCACCCGGTATGCAGCAGCAGGCGCATTGAATCGATGACGATGCACAAGACCGCGGCTCGATTAGTCACCGTCTCTCTACACAAGATCGATTCACGACTGGATTTACTAGTCTTTATTTTATCAACTGATGCCTGGCCTGATCGTCGGGGCGTGAGCTGAGCTTGCACCACATATGAAGAGTACTCTGTACTAGCTCGTAGATTCGTTGTGTAGTCGAAACTGGCAGGTTTGTACGTCTTTTTTTTTCTTATCGACTTGCCTATTTCTTTTGTTGTCGCAGAAATGTCACCTCAAGGCCCTTGGTGACAGAGTGCATACTGGTTTAACTGCGTTTGTGATGCGCACAGTAGATTCGAGAATTTGTTTTTTTTTTATTATTATTATGAGCGGTCTTTTTATTTTAATGACTTGTTTTTACTACAACGTGGTTTTAAACTCTTGAATGACGTTGTTTTTACTGTTGAGAAAACAATATTAGATATGAGACATTGTCAGCCTTTCGTACATACATACATACATACACTTCACGCCTGTCTCCCAGAGGGGTAGGCAGAGACTACAGATCTCCATTTGTCACGGTCCTGACATACCCCTTTCGCTTTCATCTACATTCATACATCTTTTCATACATGACCTCCGGTTTCGAGTACTTTTCACGCCACCTTCCGCCAGGACATCACCAATTTGGTCTGTATATGTCCTTCTGGGGCGACCTCTACTCCCCCGGCCCATTACATCACCCATATAAATCTCTTTCGTCAATCGACTTTCATCCATTCTCTCCATATGCCCAAACCACCGAAGCATGCCCTTTCAATCTTGGTCACTACGTCTTCCTTCAAACCGCAACTTTCTCTTATCACACTATTCTTTATCCTGTCATTCAATGTCACGCCTTTCATGCTCCGCAATGACCGCATTTCTACGGCATTGACTTTACTTTTATGCTTCTTCTGCCATACCCAACTTTCACAGCCTTTCGTACAGTTTAATAATATGAAAATGCGGGCTAATATGAACGTTCTTATTGTATTTTATGCTTCATCTTAATTATTACGGTAGGTGGTTGGTAAGGGAAGAGGAAAAATTATGTGCACTTGTTTTTTTACAAAGAAAATGTTATCTTCACATGGCGGGAAAAAGCGGAACTATTAAAAAGGTTGTGGTATTGAACAATTTACATAAATATTGAATGATTGATTGATTAGTTTTAATTGTATAAAGTAGATTTGTATTATAAACGCTAAAGCCGTAACACGATATAAATCTTAAATCAAATTTGAAAGGCTAAGTATCACCTTTAATTAATGCATAATTTGTTTTGTACCTAACACAAATCGTTACACAGGTAGATAGATGGTGCCGTATTTCTAGTCATGTGTCCAGTTGAAAGTAATGTTTTGAGTCAGTTTTATTGTCCACCACTATATTTCTAAACCGTAATACACAAGACGTTTTGTTAGAGAAATATACACACATCAAAAGTGTCTAGGGATCAAGTACATTTTAGAGGATTGCAATCAAGAATATATTTTACAAAAACTGAATTCATTCATAATTTATTCAAAGTGTGGTGATAAGTCATTGATACAGGCATGGGGGATTAGGTAGGAGACCAATCCAGAAGATTAGATTAGATTTAAATGAACCATATTTTTTTAGAGCTAAAAATGTTCTTGATCCCTAGACACTTTTGATGTGTGTAGTTTCAAAATTTCCATTCGTCGTTTCGTATTTACTATCATCATCATCAGCCCATACCTGTCCACTGCTGGACATAGGCATCTCCAATAGCACGCCACTGTGATCTGTTTTCGGCTTCTCGCATCCAGCTCCTGCCAGCCATCTTGCGCATATCATCAGTCCACCTTGCCTGAGGGTGTCCTACACTCCGTTTGACGTGACGCGGCAGTGTTCGTATTTACTAAGACGAGACTTATTTGAACCCATGCAATTTATTTCCATGCACACATTTGCAGAGCACTCGTGTTCCTTTAAGGAAAACATCGAGAAAAACCAACATACCAATAGTTTTCTATAGTCTGTTGTAACGATATGCCCCCACATTGTCGCCATAGTAAAAGTCGTTCATATTGACGAGCCCAACAACGGTTCTAAGACCATTGCTCGGGGACCATTTGCACGCAGTATAATATCCCAATCACACTAATATTATAAATGCGAAAGTTTGTGAGTGTGTTATTTTTGTTTACGTGAAGAATACTTCACGTATAAACGTCTACAATGATTTTGATACAATTTAGTTACTTAACGGTTAATTATTTTAACCCGGGGTACCGTTTAAATTTAAAAGACCCACACGCTACCACCAGTGTTATGGTGAGGGGTACACTTAAGTATTTGTACACATATCAAATGTGTCTAGGGATCAAGAAGATCTTGAGCTCTAAAAAAAAATCTAATTTATTTAAATCAAATCTAATCTTCTGGATTGGTCTCCTACCTAATTCCCCATGCCTGTATCAATGACTTATCACCACATTTTGAATAAATTCATTTTTTGCAAAATATATTCTTGATTGCAATCTTCTAAAATGTACTTAATCCCTAGACACTTTTGATATATGCAATTGTATAGCTCATTCGTCTCGAAGGGTGATACAAAGGAAATCCATCTACTTTTGCTATGATTTTGACAGTCCCTTTTCCTTCCTTACAGCAGTCATACATTTCCTATTTCTTTTTTACCAGCGATTTATTTTGATTTTATTCCGAAAGCTCCCCACATCCCGGTTCCGTAGTACGCGACATCAAAAGCTTTGAACAACTATTTTCATTGGAAATAACTAACCTAGTGTAAATATAGATTTGATCGTTTGAACTCCACTTAAAAGTAAAACACGTACTTTGAAAGCTCACGTTTCCATTCACTGTGAAATGTATAACACATAAAGACCCTCGAAATCACAACGATCCAGTCATTCTGTACCTGTCTGCTTTATTTCACCCCTGCTCGTCCGAAAACAATGTCGCCGCCATTAGAAAATGTACCCTCCGTCAAGGTAACACGGTCGTATTCAACATGCGCACGATGGAATTCCCGGGATTTTCCAAGCTCCGAGTCACCGTACAGGGGTGGCAACTAAATCGCACCGCGTCATGTTATACAAGTAATATTATTTGAGCTCGCTTTGTTAGACGTAGTCATAGAATGAAAGCCCAAGTTGTCTTCGTTATTGGATACTAAGGTCGTGCGGAACTACCCTCGCCGTTTCGCCGTTGGTTCGTAGAATCATAATTGCCATTTCATTACCTTTATACACAAGCTTTTATATATTTTCTAACTGCCATGATATTACCCATGTATACAGGGCGTGTTTGCAATCAATGTGTTGTTATTTTTCCCACATTTCATGTAATCTTTTTTGCTGATATGATGTTTCTGGATGTCATGCCGGCCTGGTATCATGAGGTCTTTTCATGCGACTTCAAAAAGGTCAATTTATGTTATGTTTGTTTGCGGTTGCAATACGAATTACGCTCAAATTCAAACGATTTACGCACTGGGTCAAGTGACATCTCCTCCAATGGAAACTTATTCCCACATCTTAAACGTCCCTATACTGAAACAATTACCAGTAACTAGTCTATACCAGTCAGCGTCTACTTTCATAGTGCGAACCGCCAGGATATGGAATGACTTGCCGGAGTCTGTGTTTCCTGCGCAGTACAGTCTGGAGGTCTTTAATACACGGGCGAATAGGTACCTAATGAACAAGTGTGCTTCATCGTAGACCACATCGCTGCTTACCATCAGCCAGAATGTGGAATGACTTGTCGGAGACTGTGTTTCCTGCGCAGTACAGTCTGGAGGTCTTCAATACACGGGCGAATAGGTACCTAATGAACAAGTGTGCTTCATCGTAGACCACATCGCTGCTTAACATCAGGCAGGATGGTGACAGTGGCGTGCACAGGCACTGATAGGCGGCAGTGGCGTGCACACCATACAGGCAAAAAGACACTGCCTATTATATTTATTTTTAGTATTTTGGCTACCCGACCTAATAATATAGTTATTGCTAGATATTTTTTTGTTGTACTCACGACATAGGCTAACGAAGGTTCTGTGTTTTGTGGGTGAGTAGATAGGACACCTACATTTCTTAAAGACATACATATGTGTCAATACGTGGGGATTACTGCCTATCTTGTCGTCAAACCCAGTGCACGCCACTGATAGGTGGCCATTATAGACTCCCATGCTGACAAGTCTATATGTTCTAATCGGCAGTCATTCGACTTGCGCCGTACAAGTCTAGCCGCAGGCATTAAACCGGTCCGACGGGTGCCTAGTTTAGGCTAAGTCTGGGATACCTGAATCATGAATAGCCGGGAAATATGTTGCAACGGATACAGTGTCTGCTTTTTCATTGTGCGTTTATAATTGGACCGTCTGAGACTCGGGAGATGGTCTCATTCTATTTTATATTGTGCTAGATGTTGCGCGCGGTGTTGCTCGTTCTTTATACCGTGGGAATTTTGGTGTAAAATATTACAGTCTGTGTTACTCGGGGATAATGTAGTAATGTTGGCAGAATTATTGAAATCCGTTCCTATACTGAATGCGAGAAGCCGAAAACAGATCACAGAGGCGTGCAATTGGAGAGGCCTATGTCCAGCAGTGGACAAGTATGGGCTGCTGATGATGATGATGATGACTATACTGAGTGTGAATTGACCCCAGGAAAGGGTTTTAGAAACATTGTTGAACTGGTCAATATGAACAACGTTTACAAAGACGAAAATGCGGGGAATGGAAAAGAAAAATTTTTTTTTCATCTCCATCTAAAATAGACAAATGTTTGCTTCGTTTAGCTTCGGCAGGTGACATTTTGCATACAAATCCAATCCCCATAGGGAAAGAAAATGTTTTTTTTTTTTTAATTTCCTTACATTGTCGCCATAGTAAAAGTTGTTCATATTGACGAGCCCAACAACGTTTCTAAGACCATTGCTCAGGGTTCTTTTACACTCTGTACTGTGTGTTCATTTCCCCGCATTGTCGCCATAGTAAAAGTTGTTCATATTGACGAGCCCAACAACGTTTCTAAGACCATTGCTCGGGGTCCTTTTACACTGTATTGTTTCACGCCAGTCTCCCCGAGGGGTGGGCAGACAATAGAACTCCATCTGCTACGAGCCTGACACGTCATCATGATTTATTACTTACTTGCTGACCCGGCAAACGTTGTTTTGCCAATATACATTACCAGTGGACGCGCCGCGATTTCATTCGCGTAGTTTAGTAGTATCTGTATCCCAAATTTCAAGCGTCTAACTTGAGTATTTTCCCGTTCATTCCCGTTCCCGTTTGAATTTCTGGAATTCCTTTCTTAGTGCACCGCTACGGTACCTAAGCTACGTCCGTTCCAAATTTCAAGTGCGTAAGTTTAGCCGTTTGGGGTGTGCGTTGATATATTTCAGTCAGTCAACTTTTCCTCTTATAATATTTAGATTAACAGTGTTTCTCTGCTATTATATGCGTGTATTATACAATATAAACCTTCCTAAAGAATCACTAACTACTAAAAGGAAACCGCATCAATTGTGTAGTTTTAAAGATCTAAGCACAGATAAGGACAGACAGCGGGAGGCGACTTTGTTTTATGACGATGACAGACCACTGAAAAATGTTCTATCAAATAATATGGTCGTTTATTAATAATAATGACACCATAACAGAGATCGATCTAAACTTGGCTAACTTACAGTTAAAATATTGTCAATTGTCACCGGTAAATAGTTACCTAATGAACGATCGCTCATTGTTAATCACACCACCAAAACGCAGTGGCTTGCACATCATATAGGCAAAAAGACATTGCCTACCTTAGTATTTTGGTTACCCGACCGTAGAGTTATTGCTAGATATTTTTTTCTTGAACTCACGAAATAGGCTAACGAAGGTCCTGTGTTTTTTGGGTGAGTACCTGTATTTCGTAAAGACAAGTTACCTATACATAGGTGTCAATCCTTGGGGATTACTGCCTACCTTGTCGTAAAAGCCAGTGCACGCCACTGCCAAAACGACACTCCTAAGACCGAGCTACACTGGTGGTATCTCAATAAGTACTAATAATTACTGATTTGAAATATAACTTGAGTTCTAGACCATCTCTCTGCCCAGAGCTCAGGTTATGTTGTCAGTTTTCTACTATTGTATTGATAATCCAATATTACTTGGCCTTGGTGGGGTATATAGCGTTTTGGTGGTGTGGTTAACAAAGAACCTGAACGATATGTGCTCCATCGTAGACCACATCGCTGCTTAACATCAGCCAGGATGGTGTTCAAACGCTTGTTCTTTGCATTCTCAGTATATTATGCAAGTTCCAAAGATCACTGGATTAGAATCGCCAAATGTGTTGCCTAGTAGTAACTCATCTTTCTTCTTCTTCTTCTCTATTCTAACTTCTGCTCTGTTCTGGCATGTGGCATCCATGCCACTGTAAATCCTGGCTCTAAAAGGAGTCGCAGTGCTAGGAAATAGGTTAGGGATTATCCCGGGAAAATGTTCTCGTGTAAATAAACCCGTTTCATAAATTCATGCAAACACAGTTAAGCTAAGCTCGCCGTGACGTAATTGGTTCACGGAGATTTATATATAAACCGGTATATTTGAACCAAACTAGGGCACTTTGTATTTAAGAGAGTGTTAGTGTATAAACTTCGAAGTCTTTACTGGTTCATTCATCACAGACACATCTACGCCCAGCCCCTTGACCCTGGGAAACTGGAATTTTTATGATGTTTATGGGAGATAAGAAAGGTTTTTTTTTAATTCGTCCCCTAAGGGGGTAAAATGGGAATAGAGTTAGAGCGTCTGTGGACTTCAGTTAGTCGGATACTTGACTTGTAACCGGGAAGTCGCGGGTTTGAGTCCGGCTACTGGACGTGTACCAATGGGACTCTTTTTCTGAGGCTATGTACGCAACGCAACGCTTGTACGGTGAAGGCCAACATCGTGATGAAACCCGCACACCACACGGTGTGTAAACCCTATAACGGCGATGGGCTCACCCCCTGTCACGTTGGGATAAAATACGTGCGCGTGAACCGTGGGCACTTTCTTAGTAAGTGCCTCTGCCTTCCCCGCTTTGGGATTAAAAGGCGTGAAGTGTATTTTTCAGTATTTATTGCGAAAGTCTAACATCTAAGAACAAACCCTGTTAGGGTGTGGCAACAAAATTATAAAATTACATGTATTAATAATAGGTAACAATAAATATTACATTAAAACATAACATAAACATTATTACTTACTATTCTAGTACTATCACTAAATATATTGAAGCACGTGAAGAAAATTAGTATTACCTACTTCTATTTATTTAACAGCACCGTGCGAGCCTTTACGTAGCAAACTAAAAACGGGGCACGTTTTCACAAAGAAATAGGACGTACCTATCTAGTTAATGTTTTGTGCTAAGTCACTAAAAAGACAAGTTTCCATAAACACAATTGTACGTTACCTGAGCCACCTACGCGTGAGAATTCCATTGAAACCAGCGTCAAATACAATGAAGTGAACTAAACGAAGAAAACCGCACATCCGTACAAAGTAGTCGGTGTATTAAAACTGAGCTGCGACGTAAAACAATATATATTGCTTTGTAAGCTCACAGACCTCTGGTTACAAGTTAGCCTAACCGCGGTGGTAAATGAATACTGAGCTGGTCAATAAGGAGCAAACAAAACCAACTTAAAAATGAACTCTATGTTCATATAGTTAAGACTTTACTGTAGTTCAAACCGGCCTCAACAAACTTGCCTTGTAAAGCTAATACGACTTACAACAACCCATTGTTAGAAGGCTGTTTTTTTTCTCGTCTTTTTTTTTAAAGTTCGTCGAACCATGTAAGGGCGGTGAGGTAGAAAATGTTCAGAAAGCACTAGGGTTTGAAACGCGCATACTGTTAACGATTTATTTCCACTGGCTTGGCATTTTAATACATAATTATTGTATCGTTTCAATATTTATAATTGTGACTAAATGATGAAAATGCGCATGGAGTCGCGGAGCGTCCACTAGTAATATATTACTAGCTGTAGCGCGCGGTGTTACTCTCGTTTATCCGTTCCCGTGGGAATTTGGGGATAAAATATATAGCCCATCGCCGTTATAAGGTACACACACCTTGTGGTGTGCGGGTTTCATCATAATGTTCTCCTTCAACCGTACAAGCGTTGCGTAGCGTACATAGCCTCAGAAAGAGTCCCATTGGTACACGTCCAGTAGCCGGAATCGAACCCGCGACCTCCGGGTTGCACGTCAAGTATCCGACCAACTGGACCACAGACGCTCTCTAAATACTGAATACTGAAAAAAACTTTAAAAAAAAAGTAAAAAGAAACCAACTTCAACGATGCAACTTAATCGCCTCTACGATTTATTAAAGTTACTCTTGATTTACCTGGTCTACCATCATCATCATCATCATCAGCCCATACCTGTCCACCATCATCAAACCTTCCTTATAATAGGGCCACTTTAGAAATATATAGCGTCTGTGGTCCAGTTGGTCGGATACTTGACGTGCAACCCGGAGGTCGCGGGTTCGATTCCGGCTAATGGATGTGTACCAATGGGACTCTTTTTCAGAGCCGTCCTTCACCGTAGGAGCGTTGCGTACGTAACGCAGTAAGTGCCTCTGCTTACCCTCTTTGGGATTAAAGGCGTGAAGTGTATTTTTTTTATTTTTATATCATCATCATCAGCCCATACCATATTTTTATATATCTGCTTTAAAAAAAATCATGATAAAAATCGATTCGTAAATGACGAAGTTATTCGTTTTAGGGAGTACGAAGTTGAACAAGCATTTGACCACCATCCTGGCTGGTGTTAATCATCGATGTGGTCTAAGTAGGTTCGCAAGTCGACGTGTATATTCTTTTTTTATGTACCACGCACATAAAAGAAATACTCCGCTTTTTTAGTCGGTTAAAATGTTTCACAATAATATGTAGAGCGGTTCAACAAAATGTCGATTAACCCAAGAGATAGCAAGCAAAGGAGCGGGGCCGTTGCTGCTAAGCTCCCCCTTAGGATTTGAAACGACGTGTAGAGCGCGCGGATCCGAGTGGCATATATAAATATGTATGGATGTTAATGCAACAATGATATCGCACAGTTAGAACAAAACAAAATGTGTCATTTAATGAAATTGAACCTTAACATAAAAGATACAAAACTTAAATTACAAAATCGGCATGTTTCG
>SJJU01064874.1:0-13265 GCA_012932125.1 Conopomorpha cramerella
AAGGACTCGATAGTGTTAGTAGTTACATAAATATGAATCTTAGGGCTATTGTTAGTTACTTAGTCTATTACAATTTACTTTATTACAACTTTAGTTTATATTTCGTGACATCCACTGCTGGGCATAGGCCTGGAGGTTATACTAATTTTGTATTCATATTAATAGTTAAGACAGGACAACGTCTGTCGAGTCCACTATAATATATATAACTCTTGGCCCAGAATCACTATACCTACTAAAAGAAACCGCATTAAATATGCTTATTTTTCTGTGCCTAAGGACAAACAGCGAGAAGTGACTGTGTCTTATACTATGCAATGACATTAAATAGTTACTATAATTAAATAAATACTAGCTGTCCCGGCAAACATTCGTTTTGCCATAATAAGTCGCCTTTGTACCCTGTGTATTGGGAGAAATACAACTGGCAGGTGGATAAAAAATAGATAGTAGCCGTTTCTCAGACCTACTGAATACGCATATAAAATTTGGTGAAAATCGGTAAAGCCGTTTCGGAGGAGTATGGCAACGAAAACTGTGACACGAGAATTTTATATATTAGATTTTACAACACACACATTGTCTTCATCCCAAGTAGCTAAATCACTTACATACATACATACACTTCACGTCTGTCTCCCAGAGGAGTAGGCAGAGACTACAGATCTCCATTTGTCACGGTCCTGACATAACCCTTTCGCTTCATCTACATTCATACATCTTTTCATACATGACCTCCGGTTTCGAGTACTTTTCACGCCACCTTCGGACAGGACATCACCAATTTGGTCTGTATATGTCCGTCTGGGGCGACCTCTACTCACCCGGCCCATTACATCACCCATATAAATCTCTTTCGTCAATCGACTTTCATCCATTCTCTCCATATTCCCAAACCACCGAAGCATGCCCTTTTCAATCTTGGTCACTACGTCTTTCTTCAAACCGCAACTTTCCCTTATCACACTATTCCTTATCCTGTCATTCAATGTCACGCCTTTCATGCTCCGAAATGACCGCATTTCTACGGCATTGACTTTACTTTTATGCTTCTTCTGCCATACCCAACTTTCACTCCCGTACAATAAGGTAGGTGCCAGTACAGCGTCATGGACAGCCAATCTTGCCTTTTTCGACATGAATTGGCTCTCCATAACACTGCGAAGGGCACCGTTGACCTTATTACCCGCACTCACTCTTCTCTCAATATCTTTGTCAAACTTTCCATCACTTGTAAATAGAGATCCCAAATATACAAACTCATCTTGTTCAACTTTCTCACCGTCAATCATGCACTCACAAACTGTCCTTTCATTATTTTCGACTACCATTACTTTTGTCTTGCTAACATTCCTTTCCTTTGCAATGACTCCTTCATACAATTAATCATCTGCTGCAATTCATACGCCGACGGTGCAAGAAGAACTTGATCGTCAGCATATAAATGACATTTGATGAATAAATCACTTGTGTTATGGAAATCAGACAACGAGATATAATATTATATATTATTTAAATATATACTTATATAAATAAAACACCCAGACGCGTCCAATAAGTACTTAAAAGCTACTCACCTAAGCACCTGTCAGCGATGGGAATCGAACCCACGATCTACTAACTGTGCCCCACCGTATTCCAGGCGTTATGATTTTTTCCCAGGGGTTATTCAGAATAAAACTGTCTTTCCGTCAACAAAATATCTACGTTTTAATTACGCAACTTTTTTTCGGGAGAAAGCAAAATTTTTGTTCCAAGATTTTCAATTGAAATTTTCTCAGATGAAAAAAAAAATTGTACCCATTCTCAGTCCCTCACATCATACATAAAAAAATAGTTACAAACACTGTATACCATGAAATTCAAATGATAATTTACTATACGTAAAAGCTGTTAATTTTGACGAGCCTAACAATGTTTCTAGACTCTCAGGGTCCTTTTACACCCAGTATAATATTAATTTCCCGTACATTTTTTATATAACAACCATCTCCTGATATTAAAAGCACAATAAAAAAATAATTAGAGAAATTGGTCCTACCGTTGTCTAGTGTTGCGCTTATAGCAGCACCATTTAACGCTACGCTTGGTGAACCGTGGGCATTTACTGAGCATGTGCCTCTGCCTACCCCCCTTTGTGATTAAAATGAAGTGTACTTTTTATTTAATATTGCTATTCATTTTGAAGTTGCCCAGAGTAACGTGTTCAGTTTGTAATATAAATTATATTGAACCAATTTTTTATCACCTTCACGATGTTGACCAGCGCTCTACAATATATGATAGAGAAACACAAAGAATTTGACGTAGCAATTTCATTATTTCCCCCGAGACTTGCAGCTCCTGTATAGAAAGTATTCTGATTTATATTTGATTGCCGTGTAAGGTAGGTACTGTGATGAACACAGCAATCGAGATTATATTAAGAAGATGGAATTTTTATTGAAAATTAACTTTTAATTAATTTTATAATAAAATAATTAGTTCGTATAAATTGTGGAATGCGATGTCAGACGGTAGCTTTTATCTGCACGATAAGTATGAAAATGAGGCTAACGTTCATGGCAAACTACCCCAGGGCTGCAAGAGCAAAACTATAACCCAGCAATTATCTTTTTGTAGCCATAAATCGTGGGGTTCTGAACTTCGAGCTTCGTAACTGTTTATTTATTTTTTAGAACTATGCTTAGATCGTACCAAAAGCGAAGCTATTCTAAATGGAAATGTACTTCTAATACAAGAATCTTCATTCGATAAGGCACTAGTACCTAAATTGCAGCAGAACCACTAGGTACACTAAAGTACACAATATACTGTGTGCAGGAGGTACGCGAAGTTTGACCAAATAACCTTTAACCTCTGCTTGCAGCCGCGCACTTAACGTTATTACTTCTGCAAGCAAAAGAAACATACACATAAGTACATTTCTACGTATATTTACATTCAATATAAACTGCAGTAGTTTTAGGAAACAAGTAAATAGGTACACGTAGCGTCTTTTCATACCAAAGCGATGTAGGCTGAGGTATATCCTAAGCAAATGGCCCCGGTTCATCGAGGGTGTTTAGAAAATAAATTATTGTTACATAAAACAAATTTTAGTACATAAATATTATAAAATCGACTTTACATGTTCGTGTTGTGATCTTTCATTTGAACATATTCATTCGTATAAACTCGAATTTTTACCCCCACTTTTAACCCCCATAACTTTTGATTGGGTGAAATGATATCGATCAAACATAGCGCTCGATCAAATCTGCTTCCAAACAAAAAAACTTTACGGCAATAGTATACAATATATTTTATTATGATGCCACAGTCAGACACAGACACACACAACTTATAACACCCCTCTTTTTGCGTCGGGGGTTAAACACTTGCAATGCTCGGCATATGATTGTTAGGTAGGTATATCAGATTTCTCACTTTGTCCTGAAAACCAACATACAATTATT
Organism: Conopomorpha cramerella; assembly: GCA_012932125.1. Classification (NCBI taxonomy): domain Eukaryota; kingdom Metazoa; phylum Arthropoda; class Insecta; order Lepidoptera; family Gracillariidae; genus Conopomorpha; species Conopomorpha cramerella. The sequence goes on from SJJU01064874.1 coordinate 3,459, forward strand.
TTTGTTCTAACTTTCATTTCACCAAAAAATGCTTTGAGTTTTCAGTGTTATAAATGTTTAATACCGTGTTCGTTTAGTCCGTGTTCAACTAACACAGATTGTTTAAAAAACTTCTACTTGGAAATACAATTCATTAATACAAAACATTATATTCATGTTTATTTTAATAGAATATCTATAATCACCATATCAACAATCGATGGAATGTACAAATGTTGTGCAATAGCTGTCAGTAAAAAATAGTAAATTAATTATGAATCCTTAAAATTATGAAACTTGTGGCACCACCCCAGCCTTACTTTTCTACCTGACCTACTCTTCTACAACCAATGGAAATCTCCAGAAGACGGGCAGCAGCGCTCTCTGTGAGTTAAACCACAACACCACTGCGATCGACAACCCATCTGCCAAGCATGGCCTTTATTAGCATTTATACTTAAATGATCATGGAAATCATTGAGGGAGGCTCTCATCCAGCAGTGGATTTATTGTGGATGATGATTATGAATTATAAATCGAGTGCTAGTGATTTTGCAATTTTATTCAGCACAAAAAAGTTGTTTTTTGAAGCAAAATCCGACCTCATAAACTATTCAAGTTAATTTTGACACTCTGCCAAAGTTGTTAATTGTATGCCAAATACGTGATGACTAGTTAGTGTAAATGGGTCATACGTCGACTAGCACGGAATTACGTTTGAACTATAAACGTTTTATTATGTTTACCTTGTCGCTATAAATTAATTTAGGAACGGAATTTATGTAGCGAACTCCGACTTTGCTTTGTCGAAATCTTATACCGCTCATTAGCTTGAATATACTTATAGAATAGTCAGACTGTCGCTCATTTAATAACTAATTAGAGAAAGATAAAATTACATCATTAAAAAGAAAAAATAACCGACTTCAACCATAAAAAATTTCACAGATTTATGGTTTTCTTATGTATCCTATTATAAAAACTGGCATTAGCTTTTAAATAAAAATAGTCAAAAGATTTGAGGTAACAAACATAACAAAAATACCGACGAATTTAGAACCTCATGTTTTTTTAAGTTAAGTAAAAATAACAAGGGTATCATGAATGTCATGATTTTTAATAGTTCGCTTTGTAATCGTTTAATTTTAATCATAACTATAATACTTTTAAATGAGTTGGCCAATAGGTTGTCAACCTAAACCACTAGCTTGTAGTTTTAAACTAGTACCTTATTGGCCAATAGAAAGGCCCTAGGCCGGGGACGCCGCTGGGACGCCATTTTGAAGAAAAGGGGGAGAAAGTTCTTTTTAACCGGACCAGCGCGGCGGACTGTTGTCTTGACTGATGATTCAAGTTTCAATTGTAATTCTAGAAATTATCTACCTGACTTGTGAGAAGACGGAATAAACGTGAATTATTGAAAAAAGGTGTTTGATTTAAAAATCATAATATGTATATCTTAAAAGCTATTATACTATACTTTATTGTATGTATTAATACATAACTAAATAAAACTTGATTACAACATCTCTACAAAGTAAAAGACAGACTGAAGTAAATAAATTGAGCTCTACCGTAAATATTACTTGGTACTTTGGAATATTATGCTCAAGCACATCTGTCAGATAATCCTCATTGCTGCCAAATTAAATAAATACACAAACTCGTTAAAAACTTTGACAAGTGGTGTCAGGTCTTGTCACTGGCATTGCATTTAATTCAATTCAGTGTTGTTTGTTTATCTGACTTTGTAAATAAGTGAAACTGTGTTTCTTATTTTTCTTCGTTAATTTTATAATAATTTAAGCAGCAATTAAAACAGAAATACACATTTGTACAAAACGATGCCTTGGAGTGAAGCTAAATCTATGGCGTCACTAGGGTCGTCCAAATCAGAAGCGAGCACTCTCTTGAAATCGACCAAAATGAAATGGAGGAACACACCTCTACACGAAAGACTGAATATTTCCGACATGATCAATTTCAAGGACATATTTAGACAGGCTTACGGCGGGAAGATTAGCTTTAACGAGTTCAGAAATCTTCTCCGAACACAACTCAATCTGGAATACGATGATGAAGAATACAATCTCCTGTTCATGAAAGTGAGTCGAAATTGACCATCGGAACCATAATATTGTTGTCCATGACAAGAGCAAAATCTGTAAATGTGGACTTGTGAAGCACAAATTCCAAAGATTTCAGCTGTGACTTGAAGGGTTTAATTTCTGCAGAAATATGAATCGTATAGATTTATTCTCTTATCATCAAAAGTAATTACCAATTTTATTGTCTTTTGCCATGACAAAAAAGATACATTCTTCGTTTCCCAATAACTCAGGGGAACTTTTAAAGTAATTGAAAAGTAATTTGACGTACACTTAAGGATTTATCTAAATACAAACCATAGAGGTCCGTTTTAGTTCCCAGGCCAGCAAAATAATGTGGAGAAACGTATGTAATGTTTTGAGTTGAATGTAGTCCTTAACACTTGTTTCAGATAAATGTTGCACGGAATAAAGAAACAACGTGGGACGAGTTTATATCGCACCTCATTTTGGGATACTTCAGAAATGATCCAGAGAATCAAAGGGGACACCTCCAACTGCCGATTATGGGCGTTCCGATAATAATGCGCTCACAACACCGGCAACCAATCACTAAAATTTGCTTCAGCCCAAACATAAACAAGGTTTGTGCATTTTACTACCCAGTGAATCAAATAAACGCAATGCGATGGTGCGGTGAAATTGTGTTTGTAGAGTCTAGGTTTCTATTTTATTAATTAATACCAGTGAATTTTATACATATTTCTAACGAACCTAATCTAGCTGAAGCTCGATGATCCGATTTGCGTGTATTTGAGGTAGTGATGTCGTTCGGGGCGTGTACAATTTTATTTCAAATACTGTATCAAACAGTGCAAAGATTATCACAAATAACAAAGTATACCACAATGATGTGCCATCATTCGACGTGCAGTAAATTATGACGACTGTTCTATATAATAGGTGACTAACTCAATCTACCCTTAAAATAATTTTAAAGTTGTATGTTCTCTTTCTATGTCCAGCAGTGGACAGGTATGGGCTGATGATGATGATGTTCTCTTTCTGGTGGTTCTGGTGATTCATGTGGCTGATGGTGGTGATAATGTTCTTTTGTTCTTTGTACTATCACTTCAGGTGAATGTGAACATTGTACGAAAATCTGCACATCCAAATGCGGCGATTTAAAAAATAGATATAACTGCGTCTTCGACAACCGCGACGTGGACTTAGCTGCGCCGATTCCTTCAACAGAATTGGTTAAATAATTATAAAATTATTTCAAGAGTATGGCGGGTCCACTCAATCTAACGATTCAGCAATGTAAAGACCTCATAAACTTTTTTATTTACTATAGGACCGTACGAAGGATCCGATGCAAGGAAATTACATGACGGCCAGCAGAGACGGCATGATCAATTGGTGGTCACTTGATATGCGTCTATTACGTACTGCATTTTCTGCCAGCCGTAAGTTCCTATAAATGTTTTCCATTGTTTTGTAATCTAGTGGAAAATGTTTTTTGCAATGTTTGAAAGGTTTTTTATACTTGAATTCTTCTGAAATATAACTAATCAATTCTGACCATATCTTTGGTCATTTTCTTGTTGCTGTTTTTCTATAAACTTTAACATTTGCAAATTTTATTGTAGCTTCTTTGTGCCTGTATTATTTTACGCATTGCTCTTAGTGTCGTTGTACCTGAATGTAAAACAAATTCAACTTCTGAATTACATTGAAATAATATCTAATGGAAAAGTGATAATTGTTTAAGTTATCTAGACTAGTTGTTCATTTATCCAGCTGAACCGAAGAAACGTGGTACATGGGTAACAGACATGGTATGTATGCCGGACATCAGCATCGTAGTCACCAGCTCTACTGAAAGGGACCTCAGGTTTTACGACTGCACTGCCAAAACCTTTACATTGAAAATGATCATCACCAGTTGGGAGTACATGGTGAGTTTAAATAAAATTTTAAGCTGGTTTTTAATCTTCACATTAACTTAAGTCAATATAGCATTTTTGTGAACAAAGACTTATAGTTAAGACATTTGGCAAAAGCTGGATGCGAGAAGCCGAAAATAGATCACAGTGGCGTGCTATTGGAGAGGTCCAGCAGTGGACAAGTATGGGCTGATGATGATGATGAAATAGTTGACGACACAATCAAAACAAAATGTTGTGTCAAATAGAACCAACATGACTCGGGTATCTTTATACATACTTTTTTAGATATAGTGCTGTAAAACATGGATATTCAAGGCTTCTTGATGTAAATAACTTAGTACATAGTAAGTAAAACGAGTACAAAAATAAAATCAAAGGTAATCATACCTAGAGCGCGGCATGATATCAGTCAGGTTAATGAAGGCTATGAATGACAATAGCTACAATTCATAGAAGAAGGATTAAGTAACGACAAAAATATTTACCTTCAGATTTGCTCCATGCATTACCACTTCCACAAGGACATCAATGAACAGAGTCTCCTGATATGCGGCGATGTAGGTGGAAGTGTACGGCTACTAGTGTTCTCACCGATTGAGCGGGGCCCATTCAGAAACGAAGCTGGAAAGGCTTTGATACAGTTGCGGCATGTCGATTTGCAAAAGAAGGTAATTGATTCATTTGATGTGATCGAAAATTTTGTAGCTTTAGACCAAAATATTTATACTTAAATATCTGATTTTAATTTTAAATAGTTGAAGCACCAAACAGCGGAGTAGTTCTGCGTTCTTCTTCGTTCTTCTTTTAAAGAGGTACTTCAATACACATACTCCATTCACGACTATACATTCCTTATAGAGTGAACAGAGTCATAGGGAAACGTACCTCAAAGGTGACTTTTTATTGTTAAGCTCGCCTTTAACTTCAAGTACTAGAGATGCATCTAGTACAATTTTTTAAACGGTTTTATTTAGCTCGACCCGTACGGTATTTATTTGTTTGTTTCTTTGTTGTCGCCCCACGATTTTATTTTTATGTCTAACAATACCAACTGACTACAACCCACCAAATTTTATTTTTTAGCTTTTAGCATTATCTTCATGAATATCTTTCTATTTCGATAAAACTGTTTAACATAAGAAATTTTTTATTCATTTTATTTTAATTATCCGTTCAGCACGTAACAGTATTTCTGAACTGAAAGACTTAAACATTAGTTTCTCTGTGCCTTCAGCCTGAAAAGTTGCCACAGCTACGCCTGATAGAGTACGAGAGGGTACATCCGGAGTGGGTTCGTCAGGTGTCCTTCTACGCGTCCCTGCATTGTGTGGTGTCGTGTGCGACATGTCCGGACTCTTTGCTGATGATGGACGTGGAAGGATCCAAGACTAGTAACATGTTTCGTGTGGAGATGGTATATTTTTTGTTAGCTTTGGTAACGGTAAATTGCCTGTCTTGCATTTCTTACTAGTAAACAAAATGGTAAAATGTGTTATTCTTGTGAGTGGTAATCTAATGAGAATACGTGGTATTGAATGGTTACATAATTGAATGTCATTTTGTAGACAGCACTTTTGCAAATGCCATATCTCCATGATGACACTTTCAACACTTTACATACCTACGTACAGATTGAAATATAAACTGGTGCTAATTAAAGAATACCTACAAAAGTGTCTTCAATCTTAAAAAAATATAAAGTCAAAAACTTATTTAATTATGCAAGTACCTCGTTGGAACCTTTAACTGACAAAATAATAATAGTACTTACCTATACTACGTTTCTTGTAGTAAAGGAAATATGCTTGTCCAGGGTATCCAATGCTTTAATTTCGATGAAGAATCCCACGTGCTGGTGACCGGTGGACCAGACTGCACAGTTCGAGTGTGGAACTCATTTGTTCCAAACAAAGCCAACACTGTCTTCCAAGGACACCACGCCGGCATCATAAACATTGTGCTGCAAGACCACGGACAGAAAATCTACTCATTTAGCAGAGATCGCGTCATCAAAGTATGGGATCTGCAGACGCAATGCTGTTTACAAGTTAGTTTCGTTAATAATTTATAATGTACGCTTGATTAAGCCGTGGAAGTCCATTGTCTCTCTTGGAGACAGGCGTGAAGCTTTGTTGTAGTTTTGTTGTACGGGTGCATTCAACAAAGTGTCAAGAAATGTACCCATGCATCACGATGGTTACTTTGGTTTATGTTGTATAAATATTTTGTGCCCCCACAACGAACAATGTAAATGCAAGCCAAACTTACATCCCGCCGTTATGTCTGTTTTGAATTTAGTACTATTACATACATCAACCTAATTATCGTCTTTTGGGGATGCCCTCGTCCGGCAGTGGACGTCATGTGGATGATGATGATGATATCAATATATCAAATATTAAATAATTCCCGGCTACTGGACGTGTACCAATTGGACTCTTTTTCAGAGCCTATGTACCCAACGCAACACTCGTACGGTGAAGGACAACATCGTGATCAAACCCGCACACCACAAGGTGTGTTAACCCTATAACGGCGATGGGCTCACCCCCTGTCACGTTGGGTTAAATACGCTCGGTAAACCGTGGGCATTTGCTGCAGCAAGTGTCTCTGCCTACCCCGCTTTGGGATTAAAAGGCGTGAAGTGTATATTTGTTTATTTATTTTATTAAATAAATTATGTTCCCAAATTCTCTAACTGTTCAATTTACACTTGAAAATCCAGTTAAATATAACTAGTCTTGCAAACTTGGTCACAAATCCAACCGATGGAACATTCGTGCAGGAGTTCCACATGCTTGACCGTCAAGTCAACATATCGAGTTTACCATCAAGTCGGTTTCGTGTTTAAGTACGAGACGTTGATCGTGAAACAAACAACCCGAATACAAATGTTTGCGAACGAAGCCCGTCAGATCCATCCTGGCCAACTACTAGCCAAAAACAATCCAGAAAATCTGCGACCACATTAATAACAATGCCACTGGGCTATCTTAGTATCAGCTACATCGTGTTATTATGAAAGACATAATTACATTCCATATTTACTGACTTATTCATAATTCTAATTTTGAAAAAAATAATACACTTCACGCCTTTTAATCCCAAAGCGGGGTAGGCCGAGGCACTTGTTAAACAAATGCCCACGGTTTGAAGTAAATCATGCATATTACTTATTTTATTATATCGTCTATATGTCGTTCCATGGCAAATCTTATAATTGAATAATGGCTGAACGTAGATGTGGAACTTTAGCGTTCTGCATTAAAATAGGGCGAAAATTTTCATGCTCATATTTTTAACAGAGACTTTAAAGAAAATTTAAAGAAAATTCACGTTTTCTTTTTCAGACCTACATAGACATCCCATCACATATCGGCGAAAGGAATCCTATCAGTACATATTACAATGGAATAACGCGGCAATACATTTTGGGGGCCAATAAGATCGCGATGATCACTCTCGATGAACAACTAAATTGCGAGCATACGGACGGCTCTACGCATTCCAGGGCCGTATCAAAAATTCTATATAATCCATTGTTCAAAGTTATTATAACTTGTGGATTGGACAGTATTATAATGTGCTGGGACCCTTTAACTGGTGAGTGATCCAGGGTATATATATGCTCCACTTGTTCTAATAAATTACTATACTGTAGATTATTTTGTTCTTATTTTCATAACATGTCTAATAATATGCAGAATATAGACGTTTTTGCGAGAATCCCCAAGAACACATTGGCTTTTAAAAACAAATGCTTTTACAAATAAAATCATTAACACAGCATACATGATTCATCCATCATCCTAGAAAGTATTGAATTAAATATTATTCTTTATTAATTAATGTTATTATAATAGTAATTAATTTCTTCTTGGGAGATCTTATAACACAGTATGGATTGGACTTTAGCATTCCCGATTTTTTATATAAAACCCAATGAAAGGTTTTACATTCGAGGCTACCTTTGTGCGATATTATTGCAGAGCGAAATATGAATTATTTCATATTTAGACTGTCCTTTTTCAAATTACTGTCTTCTACCTGAATCTGCGAATTACACAGTGAAATGATCTATTGTATTTTTTTAACTCTATTCACTGGTAATAGAATTCAAAGACAAATAAGAATTCCTTACGGCACTATAGGTATAGAATAAACGTTCATGTTGCATACATACCCTAGTTTTGTTGAATTTGGCTCGTAAATACATTGACTGAGGCCTGTCAACTTCAATTAACATCCATACGTTGCAACGCAATAGATATATTGTTTACCCTCTAAATACCTATAGGAGGTAGGACAAACGCATGGTCTATTCATGTATGTAAATGCTATAATCGTATTCTATAGACTCCTGCACACGGCGATAGTCGACTGACATCAGTCATTACGCTATTTGGGGAAAGCTTTGCATAATGCTTTTGTGTGAGGTACCTTTAGACAGATATTAACCTGGTCGATTTCGTTCCCAAAAGCATCTTTGAAAAGCTTGCTGCTACATCTTCATCATTACTGCCATAGTCAAGCCACTACGTGACCAACTTGAAAGTGGACTAGCGTTACCTAGAAACAGAATGTAAAGTTCTGACGAAAAGTCGCACTATTTCGAATAAAACCATCACGAAGTCTATTGACGGACTGAATTGATATAGTAAATAAATAGGCTTCTGAGTTAGAGCAGAAAAAAATCTAATGGGATGTTTAACGAGCACTGGTCAGGGTAACGCTGAGGTGGCAATCAGACAGGGTACGGCTGGTTATATCCCATTCACAAAAGTCTGATATCAAAAACCATTTTGCTTTCGCGAAATGGCCCGATCGCAAAGTAGGTCGCGTACCAAAATAATGTTTCCTCTACTGATATAGGTACTTACACGTACATTTAGAAATAACCAAGTTAAATAATTGGTGTGGTTCCTCTGACTGTTTTTTGCTATAAAGTTTGGCTGAACTGAGCACGGGCGTTCGCCGTCACCACACTTAGCCGTGTGGTGACGGCGAATAGAATACATGTGTCACCACCCCAGCCCAACTTTTCCCGTCATGGGGGTCGTAAGAGACGACCGAGGAAGCTCTCCAGAGAACGGGCAGCAGCGCTCTCTGTGAGTTAAACCACAACACCACTGCGATCGCCAACCCGCCTGCCAAGCGTGGCGATAACTGGCATTTCACCCCAAATGACGGATCTCATTGGGGGAGACCCTCGTCCAGCAGTGGACGTTATGTGGCTGAAAGAGACATAACCAGCTGAATTGATTTGGTTGAATTATTTGACAAGCTTCGAAGCATTTAATAGGTCACATAACAGTCTTCGAATTCGACTCCATTTAAATGAGCACTTGAATTGATATTACTAATGAGAAAATCGTACCTTTTCAAGGCTCCAGAAACTCGATGGTGCGCGACGCACACACACTGCTCCTACACGGGGAATTAATCCCGGTAGAAATTACTGCGGCTTGTTTCGATCCCGGATACCAATTGCTTCTCACTGGAGCGAGGAATGGAACTCTCAAGGTGATTCGCTCATTTAAAAAAAAATCGTTCATTTGGTTTGTTCCATAGCATAAAATATACGTGAATCTGTATGAAGATTACGCTGTCTTATGTAAATCTGTATGTACATAAAAGTGTTTTGGTTATGGTTTTCTGCCGAAGTAAATAGCTGAATGGAGTATGAGGAATCGTGACCAGTGTGACCCAGTGGCGTGCACTGGCTTTTACGACAAGGTAGGCAGTGATCCCCAAGGGTTGACACCTATGTATAGCTGACTTGTCTTTACGAAATATGGGCAACCTATCGAATCCCCCACAAAACACAG
>SJJU01064924.1:0-16577 GCA_012932125.1 Conopomorpha cramerella
AAAAAAATGTCCACGGCAATATATGTCTATCTCTTAAGATTCACTCACTAGAACCGATTTTATGGTAATAAAATTGTGTCGAATTTAATGCATTATTTGTTATATTATAACCAGGAAAGAACTGTATGGATGTAACGAATAAAAGCTACTTGACGAAGGAACGAAAAAAATGCGAGTAAAACCGCGCGGAACAGCTAGTAATAAATATTTTACAACAAAACACATATTGACGTCACCCCATGTTAAGTAGCTAAAGCACTTGTGTTATGGAATTAAGACAACGAAGTATACTTACTGATTTTTTTATTTATATTAAGTACATACTTTTATACAAATAAAACACGAGACACATTCAACAAGTACTTAACAGCTCATAACCTTAATACCTGACAGCGGTGAGAATCGAAACCCACGACCCTACGGAATAGAGGAAGACATGCTGACCACTACACTAACGTAACCTTCTGCTAAAACTTCATAATATAAGGAAAATTCACCATGCAGTAAATTCTAATAATACTAAAAGTTCACAATATTTCAATAAAACCCACATAATTATTTAAGTAGGTACATATCACACAGTTAGAACAAAAGTGACACAAAAAAAATGTGTCATTTCATGAAATTGAACCTTAACATAAAAGATACAAAACATAAATTACAACATCGGCATGTTTCGTAATGGGTCCTTTTCATTCTAACTATGCGATGTACCTACAGTTGTGCGACAGGATCAAAATAAATGAAACCAATATCCCAACATTTACATAAGTCTAATACGTGGGTCATCCTCAATTCCTTTTCATTTCGCTAAATAAATAATTGAAATACTTTTTAATTACTTTTAGACCTCGTTCTATCCGACCGTTTAGTATTCAACGGGTTTCACGAAAAACTCGAGGTCACTGACCTCCGAACCCGTCTCTCAATCGGGGAGACTTTTGTCTGTGTTTGCAGTGTTATGCTAGAAATCATAATTAACGGGCGGTGAATTTCACGATGAATGTCTTAATGTAGTACTGTTGAGCGGGTTACAATGCCACGTCGGGTCTGTGAAACAGATTCGAACTATTGTTATTTCATAAGACGGTATGAATTCATTGTTGTGTTTAGAAGTTAGAACAATCTTTGAAATGAAAATATACTATACTTAGTTGAAAATTCTGTCGTAAATTATATTTTACCTAAACTACAACTAGATACCCCAGGATGTCACCCCTGTCACGTTGGGTTATATACGCTTGGTGAACCGTGGGTACTTACTTTAACTAGTACCTCTGCCTACCCCGCTTTGGGATTAAAAGGCGTGAAGTGTATTTATTTTTAATTTTTTCATAACTAGATAAAAAATGATCGCTGTTTTCATCAGCCACGGTATTTTTCACGGTATTAGTTGTGTTCGTTATTACGAGTAGAAGCTACTCATAAAATGAAAAGTTTTTCGTGATACACTACAAAAAAAACACATGCGTCGACTTGAGTACCTCCTCCGTTTTTTCGTCGGTTAAAAAAATATTGCGCTGGAAACTATACTAATTCGAAATGAATATTAAAAGTTAAGATTGATCACGTAAACTAAAATAGCGTGTTTACCACAAGCTTAATCATCATCACCATTATGTCAGCCCGCAGTAGTTCACTGGACACAAGTCTCAGGCAAGTATAACACAAGTTTAATGCAGGAAAATAACAGCCTACGAATGCTGCTACGCAGCCTCGTAGTCGGACCTTTGCTACGACGTAGCTCTGCACGTAGCTAGCGATAATTACGAATGTCAAATTTACTAACGGCGATGGGCTCACCCCCTGTCATGTTGGGTTAAATACGCTTGGTGAACCGTGGGCATTTGCTTTAGCAAGTGCCTCTGCCTACCCCGCTTTGGGATTAAAAGGCGTGAAGTGTGTGTGTGTCAAATTTACTTTAGTATTAATGTTGTTTAACTAAAATAAAAAAGGTATTTTAACGTATAACCTGTCTATCGTAATTGTAATGTTTCCTTCTTGTCGGCTGTGTTTCGTTGTATGATGTACAACTACCACGAGAACATTAGTTGGACGTAACCATAATAACCTCATGTTAGGTTTTGTTTAGAGATATCTACATAAAACTTAAAAGTACCTAGGATTACGTAATTATGTACTTATGTCTTAGTATTCTAAGATCATCAATGTCAGTACATGATTATCATTTCTGAGAAAATAAAAACCGTTCATTTGTGAAATTAAAGCATTATTATCAGAAAAGGAAGGAAAGAGATTTATTACAACACAATCTGAGTACCTAAATAGTCGCGTGACTTTACAGATTATTTAAAAACTTTATCCAAATAGTCGCGTGACTTTACAGATTATTTAAAAACTTAAATATAAAAGTCATTGTCTTAACCAAGCAGGCCATAAATATCATTCCAACACGACTACAATGGTAGCTTGACAAACTAATTTATCGCAACTAAACTGCGGCCAAGGTTTCAATCCATTTCGCACGACCCTGGCCCACACTCCCCTTCCCATGGGAACAGGATAAAGTGCGGGTAACACCACCGTTTCGCAGCCAATATTTTCCTGAGTATCTTTTTTTATTACCTCTATAATACTAGTGGACCAGGCAGACGTTGTCCCGTCTTAGCTATAAATCTATATATATAAAAGAAAGTCGTGTTAGTTACTCCAGAACGGCTGAACCGATTTGGTTGAAAATTTATTGCATTATTTATACATGCATTACATTACAGGTTGTGTACCCAATTCGCAATGATGTTAAACAAAACTATAATTGGAATCTTAGAACCGCGAGACGGGCATAGGATACTTTTTATCCCGATCCTGTTGGTCGCGTCGCCATATAGAGGGCGTTATAGTTTGTATGAAGAACTGAAATTACGCAAATGAAATCGCGGGGCGTCCACTAGTATTACTATAATTTCCAGTGCAATTTTTCTCTCACGAAAATTCTTACGTAAATAAGCAATATAAAAAAAATAATCAGAGAAATTGGTACAGTCGTACTCGAGTTTTTCGGTTACCAATTCATTAAGCGATTAATTTTTATATTATAGAAGATTTACAAACATTTGACTATCATCCTCCCTGGTTTTAAGAAACGATGTGGTCTACGATGAAGCACACTTGTTTATTAGGTACATATTCATACCACTTGAAGACCTCCAGACTGACAAACACAGACTCCGGCGAGTCATTCCACATTCTAGCGCTTCGTACTATAAAACTTGACTCAAACCGTTTGGACGACAAACTCGCGAAAATGTTAAACAATGCCTAACGGCGTGGTTCGTGCAAAGTCTTTCAATTTCATTCTGTCGACGTAAAGTTAATAAAGCCAAAGCTTTTAATCAAGTAAAACACGGGGCTCACGTATAAAAGCTATATTTTCCTTAATTGTAGGTCATTTTGTGTTTAATTGTCTAAGTTAGGCAATATACATTTTCACTGTAAAATAATGCTTGCCTACATTTAATCTATAAACTTTGTATTTCTAATAACAATGATTTGTTTTCTTAATCATAATTAGCTTATTTTTAATTTTGATTCAAAATATTTCTATGGCATTTGTACGGAGAAATATGAAATAATTTAAATTGCGACGACATGAAATATTTCTGAATAGCTTAAAGATAATCCTTCAAAGATCTTAGAAGACATTTTTGTTTAAAGCATAACGACTAATTGATACTTAATTACACTAGCGCGATAATTTTCATACCTAAGGTATAGCTCAGATTTGGAACCCATAGACAAACTACTGACGTAACACAGCCGTGCATGATTTGTGTCACAAGATGCGACGTACCTACCATATCAGCAAGTACTGTTATTTCCCTTTCACATGGGGAATTATAATTACAAAAGAGGGGTAGGCAGAGGCACTTGCTCAAGCAAGTACCCACGGTTCACCGAGCGTATTTAACCCAACGTGACAGGGGGTGAGCCCATCGCCGTTATAGGGTTCACACACCTTGTGGTGTGCGGGTTTCATCACGATGTTTCCTTCACCGTACGAGCGTTGCGTTGTGTACATTAGGCTCTGAAAAAGAGTCCCATTGGTACACGTCCAGTAGCCGGACTCGAACCCGGGACCTCCCGGTTACAAGTCAAGTATCCGACTAACTGGACCACAGACACACAGACATTTTTTTTAATTTCCCAGTATTATCGCCATAGTACAAGTTGTTCACATTGACGAGCCTAACAACGTTTCTAAGACCATTGCTCGGGGTCCTTTTGAACTCTGTATGAATGGGTAAGTATAGAAGAAGAAGTTTAAAGAGCATTGGACCGTGGGGTATTTAATGGCTAAATCAACAACGTGCTACGGAAAGGCAAAGTATGAAGTACCCGAAACCGACAAGCTGACTGAATGGACTTATGAATGTGATAAAAGCAAAAAAGAAATGTCAAGATCGAAACAGCTGGAAATAGATTGCCTCTGCCCATACCCTTCTAAGTACCTACATAAGTATGGTTTTGATCGTGACCCACTGTACAAAATAACTCACACACCTCTTGACCCTCCATGCTACAGCTGGGGTTAACGACCGGACGTCCGCTAGCTGATTTCAAATAGGTATTTTCTCCACTCCAGAGACATGAATGAGCGGTTGAGAAATCAACCCCAATACATTGCTAAGGCAAATCAACCCCTACACCAACTGCGTAGAGTTGAAACTAATGTTTTGTCACAATAAACCAGATGTTTCCTCGTGTCGAAACAACGAGAAACACTTGCCACTGTGCTTGCTTAAATAGAGCGGATGGGGTTTACTAGGAGAGGATTACCCTGTTTAAGTACAATAACTATTGTGATGGAAACGCTAAGTTTAATGTTCTGACATTACGAGTGAAGTAGACTAGAACAGTGCTGAACAGAACCACAGACGACTGGGATGACCCGCCGAACCTACGGGATTATTTCTATTGTATCTGTGCTACAGGCAGCGAAAGCCATTCCCGCAAGCAGTCTTTATGTAACAGGGTTTATAGAAACTACAACCGTGGCCCCAGAACGCTCCCAGACCGTTATGTGTGTCGTCACTTTAACCCTGAGTTCCTATATTCTAAGTTACAGGTCTATATTGCATAAAAGAATCAACCCGTTATCGGTCAGGTAAGATTTTGAAACAAGCCAGCAATCAAGTATCATCCATATTTTTCATTTTTCAGTGATACCAGGTAATCTTTTTTTCATCCGCAACTTTTTTATGTCACGACTCGCTGGCCAGACAATACTTTACTGATGAACTAAATGATTTGTTGGGTGGGTCTGGCTATTTTATTTTGGGGCTTTTGGGGAGGCCTATGTCCTGCGGAAGGCGTTAGTGGGCTCTGACACTCATAGCACTTAGTATCCAAACCTCTATTAGAAATCAGACCATAGTGGACACTTTGACATATACAGTACCTACACAGGTATTTTTTTAAATATACTGTTCTTTAGTGCATACACATGTTATAGAGGTATCTTGAAATCTTAGATTTAGAAGACTGCCTCTAAACTTTCTTTGTGATATTGTTTGGAGTCAGAGTTTGAGCATAAAAATCTTATAGTTTGATTAGTATCTACATTGTATCCGTCACATTTTCTATTCATAGATTTTAAAATCTATGGACCCACGACCTGTCCATGACAACAATGTCAACGAAAATCAAAACAAACAGAAACCGAAATCACAACCAACAACAATACACAACATCGCGACACTAAATCTGCGAAGAACAATGTTAAATCGAGAAGCTTTACCGATAGAAACCCGTGCGGCATGTACCACCCGACGCCGCTGAACCTTCCCGTGGACCGACAGGGGCCGCCGTCCCGCGACCGACATGGGCCCTTCGACCTACAGGCGCTGGACGCCGCCCTCGCACAACCGGATGACGAGGACCTCTTCTACACAGCCAGCGTTCACTTCCTTCGCAAAAGACTTCACGACAAAACCATAACACCGCGAGAAACGTCCTTCAGTTGCTGCAACCTCACAAATATAGTACAAACACCAGATGGACACATTGAACTCAAAGAAAAACAGTCTTCCGAAGACCTGACCAATAGAACGCAGTTGCCGATGCAAGTGCTCTTAAACTACCCAAAATCGAACAGAGATAATTTCTTTGGCCGACTGAAAAATACTTTCAAAAGATTTCGTAAATGTTTGGATGGTCAAAACTCTTGTTTGGATAGCCCTTGTCCATCCAGTCGCATGTCCAGTATCAGATTCCCTCGATGCGACCGCATTATCGGACTCCATTCCTCGTGTCTCGTGGAGATTTCTGAGGAATCCTCTCTGGAGGCAATGAAAGCTAGATCGAGTGAAGAAGACCAACCTGTTGAGGAGCGAGACGACAGAAAATAGAGAAAATAAATAATTTCTGCACAATTTTCGTATTTTAAATAACTGGTATTTCTATTTCACGAAAACTTTTAATGCGAGCTCAGTTGAAGAGTGGCTACCGAATTATAAAAGGCATTATGTTGGTGATATTTCAAACCTGCACTTACAAGCTCTCGATTCGAAATTCCAAATTATTAATAGCTAAAATATTTATATTCGAAACTGATGGCTTTTTAGGTAGGTAGTGCTTCAAGCATTTTTTCTGATGGTGCATCGAACTTGATTTCTTTTAGTTTCAGTCTCTTGGTTTTCGTTTTAGATTGAATTTATTATTAGTATTTTTGAGGGACTTCAGAAAAGGAGGTTTTTTAATTGCACCGAAATATTCCTTTTTATGTTTGTTCGCGGATAACTTCGTCGTTTATGAACCGATTTTATTTATTCTTGTTTTGTTTTGTTGGAAAGAAGTTATTTTAAATATTTTGCAGACCAGATCAATCGAGGGGAAGTTTAAAAAACTTTAAAAGATGGGGCTCGTACTGGATAAAGCCGGTTCGTTTCTATTTAAAATTATAGATGTACTTACACACAAGTATACCCTAGCTATGTGTGCTTTGAACCATGGTAATTTACTACCGTGTGAACTGCGAAAAGTGCATGAACTATAGAGAACAGCGTAAGTAATTCAATTTCATTTTCTCCTCTCCCCTTACAGTACCAACTTAGAAGCAAGTATATGTAATCCACTTATGCAAGATTTACCCCCGTGTTACACTTCTGTTGCGAAGCCCTACGCATGTTTCTTATAGTAGATGTAGGTATAACTAAATGTGTGTCGTAATCAACGACGAGGCTTGCGTAGGAGAGGGCTCGCCTTGCGGTAATACATGTTGTATAATTTACCCACATCTAACTGAAATGACATCATCATTATCACCCACATAACGTCCACTGCTGGACGAGGGACTTTACCAATTATTTCCATGATCATTGGCGGGGAAATGCCAATAATCCTGCCACGCGTGGCAGGCGGGTTGGCGATCGCAGTGGTGTTGTGGTTTAACTCACAGAGAGAGCTGCTGCCCGTCCTCTGGAGAGTTCCCTCGAGCGCCTAGCCGTGACCCATTACGACGGCAAAAATTGGGCTGGGGTTGTAACACATGTATTCCGTTCACCGTCACCTCACGGTTACTGAAATGACCTTAACCATCAGACGAGCTCGAAAGCAGAAGTCGCAGAATGTTCGAATGTCGATAAATAAAACGGTACTAAGGAAATGAAAGGTACTAAATACTTTCTGTTCGGCTATCGGGGGCAAGTCTTCTAAACTATGTACATTGCTGGTTTCATTCCTCTCATATTTCACTGTGGTCCACATTAAAACAGTGATGTACATCGTTTGAAGGTTTGTTGGTATATTGATGCAATTATGATAATTTAATAGTTAAGTGGCACTCAGCTCTGCTCTCAATACTTAACGGTTGCTTTCCACAGTTTCAATCCAGTTACTAAATACATTACGGTACGGTAAGTGCAGCATTGTTTACCATGATGATGTGTACTCATCATATTTTTTTTAGGTCAGAGTTCCATGTAGCCATGGAACTGAGTGATCAGTTACTGTGATAATTTGATCGGCGCAGTACTCCGAAATCGCATTATTCCAAGGAAAATATTCTTAAATGAAGTTGTAATATTCCGAATCGAAAAAAAAAATATATACAGTCAGTATCTTATTAAAATAAAAAATCAACTTTTACTTAACACAAACAATGTAGATGAAGCGAAAGGAGTATGTCAGGACCGTGACAAATGGAGATCTGTAGTCTCTGCCTACCCCTCTGGAAGACAGGCGTGAAGTGTATGTATGTAAACATACACAAATTGAGAAAGATACCAAAGAACTGAAAACTAGCTAGAATCTAAGCTTCTGAATTAAAGTTGCAAATGCTTTGAATGCATAAAAAACATTATTTTGCATATGATATATTGTTATGCAGGTGACTATACTATGATGGCTGAGTTAGTGATAGTGCTATAGATCCGTAAAACCCAAGTCCATTCAAGATTTTTTGGAAATGTTGAAGTATAGAACGAACACCACAATTAAATTTCATTAAATGATTGTAGGTGGTTGGGGCTACGGGATATTCCTAACGGATTTTCTTTTTTTTTTCAAACTGTCGAGCAAAAAACGAAGGTATGTCACAAGAAAATCATATTTGTAATAAAACCTCGAGCTGTAACACTGTATCCACTCGTATTTGCTCATTTAGACCGCATTAGTCTAAAAATAAGACTCAAATTTATTTGTAATCTACCACAGCCTAAAAACAAAGCTTTTATAGTAGTAGCATCCTAATAAGTATTCCATGAATGTTTTATTTAACCTTTTGCTATGAAAACGCTCGCAATGAGTTAGGTATACTATTTTTGGTAAGGAAGTTTTCTTTGGAACCTCTTCTATTCACCCCTGAGAGGTTGTTACCCCCACCTGCCACGAGCACTAGTCAGATATATTGTCTTCGCTGTACAGCATGATACATGCGGTCAATGTACTATATAAAAGTGAACATTATTTTATCTTAAGGATGTTTTATTTTAGGTGAACAACCTAGCAGGTAGGCTTTGTAGGACTAAATAGGGAAATGTTTTACGACCTTTTTTTTTGCAAATTGATACACGATACTAAAAAATATTTCTTTTATCTGCAATATCAGTTCGTAGATTGCAATTCAGAAAAGTTTTGTCAAATTCCAGCAAGTGGTTTTGGGGGGAATGAATCGCAATATGCCTATCAATACGAAAATTAACAGAATAACTTTAAAGAAAAAACAGACTTCAGTTAAATTAAATTCTGGGATGGATACCTACCATGATTCTCGGAAATGAACCTTTAAAATGAAACCAAGCAGGAAGCACCAGTTGGCAAAAGAAAAAAAACATTCAAACCAATTCACCATGTCAAAAGTTTTGAGGTAACAAACATAAAAACTTACCGTCGAATTGAGAGCCTACACTTTTTTTAACACGGAAAAAAAATGAATCTACTTAGTTAAAGTAATACATAAGTGCTTTCTGGAGCGCTCTAACAGTCTGATATTTTTTACACTTTTCATTATTTTATAGTTCTGTCTCACTTAATTGGTAAAGGAATTGAGAACCTTTCCTTTCATGAAGTTGGTAAAAAAGGAACAAATAAGTACAATTCAAGAAATTGTCAATCACGTTCAGATCAATGCCCTAGGTCAGACAAAAGTGAATGTCCTAAGAACTGTTTCTAATCACCTTATTTCTTTGTAAAAAGTCTTTGTTTAGATTATTTACCTACCTAATATGTATGTAATGTCTACTTCCAAACTCGTAATTACTTTATGAAGAATTTGGTGTTAATTATTAGGTAGGCTTTACAATTAAATCACGTGTTTTTGCTTTGAATGTATAAATATTTGAAAAGCCGCTACTGGATTGACTTTCATACGAAAGTGAACAAACAGTATTTTGAAGTATATTGGTGAGATCTCTCTTACGATTCATTGTGTGAGTGGAAACCCTGTGCGTATTTTCAGTCTTAATTTCTGTCAAAATACTATCACCAAGTTTTAGAACCAAAAATCCAAAATTAAAGGTTTTTTCTCGTATAAACTTCCATCCCCCTTTTTACCTCTTATGGGATGAAATTTGAAAAATCCTTTCTTACCTCATGTAAACATCATAAAAGGAACCCTTATGGAAAATGTCAGCTTTGTGCTGATCAAGGATTTGGGCTGGGCGTTGATGAGTGAGACCTGACTTTTATATATACATATAGATATTGTGTAACTTATTCGTTCAATGTAATATGTATTCATAAGTAGATAACGCCTTATCTATAATTTGAGGGCAATGCCTTGATTAAGCGAATAGCAATAATATTGTTTATGTTGCGAATACGGAACATACTGGAGTGTTGCGGATCGGGATGAAAAGATACCAACTGGTACATGCTAGTATTAACTGCCTGTGAACATAAATATCAATATTCAAAGTGTTTCCACCATCCGGACAGAATCAGAGTTCTACCCCTGATCCCTCCCTCAGTCGAAGGATTTTTTTAAAATATACACAGAGTTTACAGAGCGATTCACGTTCAAAGCATGAACACAAGAAAAAAGCGCCTAAAACTACAACATAGCAAAGCGACGTAGACAAATTTTAAAGATGTTGCTATTCGCTTAACTATTTGCAGTGAATATATTAAAAAATAAAAATAAATACACTTCACGCCTTTTAATCCCAAAGTGGGGTAGGCAGAGGCACTTGCTAAAGCAAATGCCCACGGTTCACCAAGCGTATTTAACCCAACGTGACAGTGGGTGAGCACATCGCCGTTATAGGGTTCACACCTTGTGGTGTGCGGGTTTCATCCCGATGTTATCCTTCACCGTACGAGCGTTGCGTCGCGTACATAGGCTCTGAAAAAGAGTACCATTGGTACACGCCCAGTAGCCGGACTCAAACCCGCGACCTCCCGGTTACAAGTCAAGTATCCGACCAACTGGACCACAGCCATTCATTACTAGATGTACCATCGCGGTCTTACCCACCATTTTATCCCGTTCCTGTGGGAAATTCGGCATAAAACATAGAATACGTGTTAACACGATGTATATTAAAAATATACTCTACGCCTTTTAGTACCGCAATGGGGTAGACAGAGTGTGTTATTCCGGATGTATAAGAAATATTATTGAGAAGTATCTCGACTAGAGTTTTGTTAAAGATCTAAGTCCAGGAACTGTAATTTTATTGAAATCACAACTTCACAAATTTTAAAAACCTTTATTAACATTATTAGAGTTACCTAATTAAAAATAGCTAAATAATTAGTCGCATTAGTAAGCTAAAGGTACACGATTTGTACAATTAAGTGTTGAATAAGTACTTTAGGTGTTTACAAGAACATATTATAACGAAGTTTATCAAAATCCCACTTTCGACATTTTCACTTTCACTCTACATTCTAATTGTTTTTTTTTCCATCTTGACCTTTTTATCACAGATTTTTGACGATTCAATTTATTTACAAAATTATTTTCCTACATTACATATTAAAGATACAATTAAAGAAGTTAGTTAACTTTACAATAATACTTAACATTTACAGAAATTACTAAAACTTTATTCTCTGTTTCAAAATACAACACTATACAGGGTGTAACATTTGGATATGTTAGTGGAAAAATTTAAAACTTTTTAGACTTATGAAAGTATCTTTATTTTCTTAAAAACCATGTCATTTTAGAATAAAGAAAAACTGGGTTATTACAAAAACATATCTCAGGAAACAAACCTGGATCTTTAAAAAAAAAAACTAAATGTCACACCCTATTTAAGTTCTATAGAACCTCGTAACGAAGATTTCCTCCCGATGTTTTTCCTTCACCATAGTGTATTTTATCCTTAATTATAATTATATTATAATAGATAACTTACATTTTAGGTACAACACATTATCAACATAAACCATCATTTACCTCAAGATAAAAGTTACAATTATAACTCCTACTAATAAAAAAATATACGGAGGAAAAACTCATTACTGTATTTTGTCCTTTTCATACCTAATCGACTTTACGAACGTCAAAACGTGACAGGAATAGAGTCTAACTTACGTACCACATCCGTCGGCCAAGTAAGTGTTCTATCAATTTTTATGACACTTCCTATGTCCACTAACACATCCTTAAATACACTTGATGATGTATATAAATGTCAACCTTAAGGTGGTAGACCACATACCTGGCCGTATATACAGCAATTTTTATCATACAACAAAAGTCCATAAACACTTGTTTTATAATTATTTTGACATGTCTACACTATAAAGTTGTTAACGAAGCATTAGCGGATATGTGTAAACTGTATTTAAGTAATTTATACGTTTCCGAATAATAAATAATTCAATATTTCTATGCATAAAAACATAATTCCCCTTAAAAAAAACTTGGCTATTTTCATAATAAAATATCATCCAAGTTTAATACCATCTTCCTTCAGTTTCCTAACAACCTCTTCAGCCAGCTCGTGGTCTCTAAACTTGTATCCAACGTCGATCAGCTCCTTTACCACTTCGTAGTTCTTCCTCAGCGACTCCAGCCATATTGTGTAAGAGTAGTCCGGCCATATACCGCCGTACCGCTCTGGCAAATGGTCGGGGTGTATGTGTTTGTGTAGCGACGTGGGGTCGTGGCCGTGGAAGAATATGCGCGAGCGCATGTGCCTCGTCAGCAGTGGCTTGAAGATGTTGTAGATCTTGTCGAAAACCCACGAATGGTTTATTATGTGGATCGCGTGCGTCGTCGCCGGGAAACTGGACTGAAAAATGTGAAAAAATATTACTTGTTTCGTAATTTCGCATTTGCTTAGCAACTGCCTCTGTCTACCCCGCTTTGGGATTAAAAGGCGTGAAGTGTTTTTATTTTTTGTTTGAAATGGAAAGAAATTATTTATTTCTTCATCGTTATAAGTGCGAATACATACACATATACAGTACCTAGTATAACACAAAGCTTGATGAAAGTCATTTATGAATTACAGAAGTAAACGTCGTTAATTTCTTAAGTTCGAGTTAAGTTTCGTAATGCATTGTTGACATGCAAAGGATGAACTTGGTCAGATTTATTTTAAAGTTGGAAATGAAATTTTGCCAAATTTATTTTGGCAATGGCCAAATTCCACACCGTGTTGTAGAGTACACCAGAAGCTAGATGTGAGAGATTTACGACTGAAACTGAAAACTAATCACAGTGGCAAGCAATTACTGTTATTTTTATGGTTACGCTTAGCAAATTGCAATGGAAAATGGAAATAGTGGGATACATTCCAATTACAGAGGTCTTTGTCTAGCAGTTGATAAATACAGGCTGATGCTGATCAGTGATCACCGAGTTGACGACAGGTATCCTCATATAATGGGGAGTGAAGAGGTCAGAGGAGTCTTTTGCCCAGAAGTCGAAAAAAAAATATATTAATTAAAAAAAATAAGTTTAAGTAGTAAGCGTCATTTTTCGCTATTAATTGGAGTTTCTGTACATCGATCTGTGGTGTTAAGTGTCCATGAACGTAGCTGATTGAAAATACAACGCTACAGCAAACACGGGCAAAGTATCCAATTTCCCATTAGATCACGTATTCCTCATAGTTTATAATAATAGGTAGTTACGACTGATCCAGCCAAGTTCATTCATAATTTGCAACTCTATTACCGAGCACTAAAGTTCAATTCAAGCAACTCAAGTAATAACAGGATTTAATACTTTTGTTGACATCGCTGAAGCGCACTGGTACTGAATCCTTGGAAGTCTGTGACGTAATAAAAACCTTAGCAAGTTGTATGCAATCAAATAGCTCCACCCCATTAGAGATTATACGGACATGATTAAGCCGTTTTTGATGTAACATTAATTAATTGGAGTTCTATTTTTAAAGATGGACTACTACGCTTAATTAAGGCCACGGTTCAACTAGTTGAACAGAGCAGTTGATTTACTTCTTTTTAAAGGACTTTCTGAATTACGCTCTAAAAACGGCACTAGATTCTCACTACCAAATTTCAGGTAATTACGACTATATGCCGTGTGGTGACGGCGAATAGAATACATGTGTCACCACCCCAGCCCCACTTTTCCCCTCATGGGGGTCGTAAGAGGCGACCGAGGGAGCTCTCCAGAGAACGGGCAGCAGCGCTCCCTGTGAGTTAAACCACAACACCACTGCGATCGCCAACACGCCTGCCAAGCGTGGCGATTACTGGCATTTCATCCCAAATGACGGATCTCATTGGGGGAGGCCCTCGTCCAGCAGTGGACGTTATGTGGCTGATGATGATGATGACGACTATATAGCTTGAAAAGTGATATAATATGAAATTTTAATGATAAAAGATTAAAATAAAATACACTTCACGCCTTTAATCCCAAAGAGGGGTAGGCAGAGGCACTTGCTAAAGCAAATGCCCACGGTTCACCAAGCGTATTTAACCCAACGTGACAGGGGGTGAGCCCATAGATAAGAGATTGTTCGACAGTTTCGTTCTGAACATGGATTTTAAATAACAACTCACGACAAGCAGCTTAACAATCCTAGCGGCGACGGCGGGGGTGACCTGCCACGCGTGCTGCGTGCCGATGCCGTCGAGGTCGAAGAGCGCCACGCCGCCCAGGATCTGAGTGCGCGCCTCCAGCACGCCCAGCTCCAGCGCCAGTATCGTCGCCTTGAATAACTCGTCCACGGGTATGGTCTTCGTGTCCCAGCAGCCTGGATTGGTCGATGTTGGATTAGTTGATGTGAAAAAACACATAAATATACGTAAACTTCACGCCTTTTGATTCCAAAGTGCATACATACACTTCACGCCTGTGAGCCCGCCGCCATCGCCGTTATTGAGTTTACAAACATTGTGGTATGCGGTTTACATCACGACACGTCTGTAAAAGAGTCCCATTGGTGTACCACCCGATTGCAAGTCGAATAGTTGATATAATGCAATGATGACCTTGGTTCCATTTCGCCAGATTTGGAAGCTATACGGGATAGGAAAATCTACTCAAATAGATACTTCGCGGCTAACGAGAAAAACTGTGAGGATCCACTAAAAGCCCACTGTGACATTTCGCTGAATCACTGTATTCAGGAAATACGGTTCCCTAATTTGCAATTGCAGTTGCTTTGAATTAAATCCATGGACAATCTGAACTTTCATAAAAGTATTCTTGAAGTGCTCCTGATTGAATAATTACTGATAGTGTACCATAAGAGCGTCTGTGGTCCAGTTGGTCGGATACTTGACTTGTAACCGGGAGGTCCCGGCTACTGGACGTGTACCAATGGGACTCTTTTTCAGAGCCTATGCACGCAACGCAACGCTCGCACGGTGAAGGACAACTTCGTGATGAAACCCGCACGCCACAAGGTGTGTGAACCCTATAACGGCGATGAGCTCACCCCCTGTCATGTTGGGTTAAATACGCTTGGTGAACCGTGGGTACTTGCTTTAGCAAGTGCCTCTGCCTACCCCTCTTTGGGATTAAAAGCGTCAAGTGAAATTTTTTTAACGATAAATACCAACCTAGCCTATAAATGAGTAGCCTGCGCCCCTCTTGGTCCCGGTACGGCGGCACGGCCACCACGCTGGCCTCGCCAATCTGCCTCAGGTCCAGGGGGTAAGGGTTCTCGAATAACTCCGGATTGTCCTCTTTGAACTGGTAGTAGTTTACCATCTGGAATAGAATATTTTAGACACTTGTTAGTACACTAACTAGTTTTAGTGATTTGAAATTAAGAGTGTATATACTGGGCGTCACAGACCAGCCCCAGGCGCCACGAATACCAAACTATATATGCTTGCAAAATGAAAATCAAGTTCGTAATCGAAATAAAATCTACTTGATAATTTGAATGTTGATTTTGAAAGGTACTCTTTGTTTCTTGATTTCTTAATCCTGTTAAAAAATAATAGCCAAGAGCAAGTTGGACTTCACATTGCCATAACTGAAGAAAAAAGAACCAACCTCAACCAATAAAATATTGAGACTTTGTGCTTTTCTCAAGAATGCATTATTGGAATGGAACCGAATTTAAATGGGACAAACGTGAAGCACTAGCTTTCAAACAAAAAAAAACATCCAAATCGGTTTGCCCAGTCAAAAAAAAACAAGGTATTAATATATATTTTAGGTTTTGAGGTAAAATAAAACAACCGTCGAATTTAAAACCTCCTCGCTTTTGTTTTATAGTCTGTTAAAAAGTAGGTCCCAGATCCCAATGCAGGAAGGTTGTAATCAATCACACTAGTTCTCAAAGACATATCTCGCATAACGCATCTCACAGACACTATTTTAATAGTGACAAATCAAGCATATTTTCTTTAATAAATAAATAAATAATAACTAATTTACAACAACACACACATTGCCTTGATCCCATGTTAAGTAGCTAAAGCACTTGTGTTATGGAAATCTGACAACGAGATATATCTAATATATAAAATTCTCGTGTCACAGTTTTCGTTGCCATACTCCTCCGAAACGGCTTGACCGATTTTTACCAAATTTTATATGCGTATTCAGTAGGTCGGAGAATCGGCTACTATCTATTTTTTATGCATCTACCAGTTGTATTTCTCCCAATACACGGGGTACAAAGGCTTAGGTTATTTTATTATGGCAAAACAAATGTTTGCCGGGACAG
>SJJU01064946.1:0-10061 GCA_012932125.1 Conopomorpha cramerella
TTCAAGCTGAGCCGGTTGTTGCTGTGTATTCTTACAATGTAGAGTCTATAAACATTGCAGTGTGGGCACATGGAGACGCCCACGCGAGTGCGAGGGCTCGGGGCCGACAGAGTTCAACTTGTATTTAAGTATATTTAGCCGGCGATGCAGGAATTGCAGTTTGCACTTTAGAATTTTCTTCTTCTTGAGAAGGTTTTCTATGTTATCTTGTTTTGCTTTTTATGTTTAGGCGTGGTTGAAGATAGTATAACGTACACGTATTTAGAACGTATCTGTTGATATGCTACGTGGTGCGTGACTATAGTATAGAGATAAGAGATGTTTTCAAGAAATAGAACTGGAAAAGATATTGCTCTAAAAATATCATTGCTTTCTGTCCAGACGAACGCTGCGAAATTCAATTTGCATCTAGCTATAACCCGATAAACTTTGAAACTAAACCACTTTTACAGTCAGCACAAGCCATGTATATTTTACATCATAACAAATTTTTGTGCATATAGCAATTGCTAGGTTATCCTAAATCTAGGAGATATCACGTCTTCGAATGTTCCGTTCACCCTATTCGGTTTTATGGACGCTAGTGGCCGAGCTATGCATAGTCAGGGATTTGCGAAGCAAAACACTTCCGGATTTCTTAACATAGTTGAAAGTCATTATTTGTATATAGTTAAAAATATTATCTACGTCAGTATTGCAAGAAAACTCGTGTATCGATGAAAAAACTAAAATCATATACGGTGTTTGCACTCATCAAACGCATGACACAGAAATAACATTCCTTTCACTCAACGTTCATCATTTCACGCAGTTTTATTAAAGAACAGGTACGTATAATCAAAGACTAATGGAGAGCGCGTAAAACTATCGACTCAATAAAAAATCTATTCTAAAAATTTCTAGAAGTGGTCCTATTATACGTCTAGGTGGTTTGGTATTTTGAATGAATTCTGTGAAAATATAAAAAAAAATTGAAAGTGAAAATACAATGGAAATTAAAAAAAAAACGTATTGATATCAAAGCTTATAAAATGCGTGCCAATAAGTTGACTACGGAATTATAAAGGGTTAAATTTAATCACTATTAAACTTGCTTCGCATTGTATGATAATGATTTATGATTATTAAAATATGACTTCTATTTTAGTTAGAGCGGTACTAGGCACGAGTAACTTACCTATATAAGTTACTAGTGAACGCCCCGCGATTTCATTCGCGTAGTTCAGTATTTCATATAAATGTTAACACCCTCTAATCATATATTTTTTACACCCTCTATGTGGCGACGCGTCCCACAGGATCGGGATAAAAAGTACCCTGTGTCCGTCTCCTAGTTCTAAGCTACTACCAATTTCTAACCAAATCGGCTCAGCTATTCTTAAGTTATAAATAGTGTAACTAACACCACTTTCTTTTATATATATATATAAAGTACCTGTACCGCGCGAGGTTACTCGCGTTTTTTAGTTCCCGTGTGAATTTGGGATAAAATATAGCCTAGGTTAATCAGGAATAATGTAGCTTTCCAACAGTGCAAGAATTTTTCAAATCTATCCAGTAGTTTTGGACCTTCAAAATTCAATTTAAATGAACAAAAAAAAAGTCAAACCTTTCCTCTTTATAATATCGGTATAGATATACATAGTTAGTTACGTGATACTTCAACTTTATTTCTTGAAGGTTAGAATCGTTTCGCAATATTAATAATGGCATTATACATGTTTACTTACGTTGTGCCGTTTATTTTGCTCTCAGTAAATTGTTGAAAAATGAACCATAGGTAAAAATAACCGATTATCTCCGAACAGTTTCGACAAAATCCGTTCAGTACTTTTTCCGTAAAGAAATATCAAACATATGTTGGTATAAACTTACATCTCATGTTTCACTCATCACATACTTACTCATAAAAAATATAATATTAGAAGAATGATTGTGTAAAAAAGAGCAGTTCTTTTTACAAGTACCTATTTTTTGTTATTCTTTTATACAATTTGTTAGCCCCTTGTTACTGAGAATAATGTACGTCGTATTTTCCACTTACGTATTTTCCCCATGCGTTGCTATTAAATTCCATTCAAAAGGTATCCAAACAATAGACGTACTACCTACATACGTGGAAATATTTTATCCATATCTAACTATACTTACTACGAGGATCGATACTATTATAAATTCGAAAGTAACTCTATACACATATGCGAGCGTCTGTGGTCCAGTTGGTCGGATACTTGACTTGTAACCGGGAGGTCGCGGGTTCGAATCCGGCTACTGGACGTGCACCAATGGGACTCTTTTCCAGAGCTATGGACGCAACGCAACGCTCGTACGGTGAAGGACAACATCGTGATGAAACCCGCACACCACAAGGTGTGTAAACCCTATAACGGCGATGGGCTCACCCCCTGTCAAGTTGGGTTAAATACGCTTGGTGAACCGTGGGCATTTGCTTATTAAGCAAGTGCCTCTGCCTACCCCGCTTTGGGATTAAAAGGCGTGAAGTGTATTTATTTTTTTAACTCTATAAACACTGTAAGTAAATGTCTGTATAAGTAAGTGTCTGCCGGTCTGTCTCGCTTTCACGCCAAAACTACTGAACCGATGTAAACCATATTTTTAAGGAAACGCGCACTGACATGATATTAAATGTTTAAAACGGGTATTATAGCGCGAAGATTAACCAAAAATGTGTCCAAACGTCGGGCAAACAACGAAGGTAAGCTGAATGCTTATTTTTGGTTAATCTTCCCGCTATAATACCTGTTTTAAACATTTAATACGATGTAAACCAAATTTGGTATAGGTACAGATAGTTTAGAGCCTGAGAGAGGACATGCTTTTTATCTATATCCCGTAGGATGCATCACTAAATAGACGGTGATAGAGATTGTATGAAATACTGAAACTACACGAATCCAATTTGGATGTTTGCTACGAATAAACTCAAGAACTACTGGACGGATTTCTATAATTCTTTCCCCTTTACCCCTGTGTAACATAAGATATTTATCCCGAAATTCCGAAGGTATCGTAATTAAACGTAAAACCGCGCATCACAGATGTGCTATAATTTGTAAGTTTATTGTTAGATAGCGTTAAATAACTACCATGTGTTCCTCAAGTGTCATTAATTATTCTGTTATTTATTGAAAAACCAGCAGTTTCACAAAGTTTCATAAATGCATGTTTTCATCGCTATCGCTTTGCGCATTGAGTAATAAATTTGAGTCTTGTGTCCATATACTACTACCAGCTGTACTAGCTGTACCGCGCGGTATTACTCGCGTTTTTTCGTTCCCGTTGGAATTTCGGGATAAAAAATAGCCTTTGAGTAACTCAGGAATAATGTAGCTTTCCAACAGTGAAGTGTTGTCCCGTTCCCGTGGAAATTTTGTGATTCCGAACGCTTGTTGATAGTGCATTGAAAATAAAGCTAATACCACACAACATTTTAATAAATTACCTCCACCCGCTTAGACACGAAGAAGTAACAATCATATACACTCACAATCCTTCGCCTTTGTAATATTACTATGATGTATACATAGTTTTACCAACTGGTTTCAGAATCTTACACACATCAAAAGTGTCCAGGGATCAAGTACATAGTTTTACCAACTGGTTTCAGAATCTTACACACATCAAAAGTGTCCAGGGATCAAGTACATTTTAGAAGATTGCAATCAATATATTTTACAAAAACTGAATACATTCTTAATTTATTCAAAATGTTGTGATGAGTCATTGACATCATACCAGAGAGACCAATCCAGAAGATTAGATTTGATTTATATAAATTAGATTTTTTTAAAGCTAAAAATGTTCTTGTTCCCTAGACACTTTTGATGTACGTAGTTCAAATTTTCAGGCTGTAAGTATGGGCGCGCCTTCACGGAGGCCTAGCTCAGCTGTGTATGTCAGTAAGCTGATGATGATGTTGACCTAGTTAATAATGAATAAGTAAACTTAGGCGGTTTTTCTATGACTGTTAGTAATGCGCCGAGAGGCAGGTAGCGCTTGGGTTTTGATAGGCTTTTCCCTGGGGGGCAACTACATACACTACACGCTACACGTTAGTAGTTGCATGGCTCTGGCATCGTTTTTTTTATAACTATGAACAAGCGTTTGTTTGATCACCATCCTGCCTGATGTTAAGCAGGTAGCTATGTTACTTATGTTACCCATCGTAGCGGCAATCGTGCATAGCTGTTTTACTACGGACGACAGCGAAATAAAAGTAAAGAAATCGCTACGATGCCAGAGCGATGCAACTACCACAGTGAATGTCGACTACCCCTGGATGTCGTACTCTTCTGGGTGTTCCGGGGGCACCGGCTCTTTCGCGCGTAGAAGTCACCGGGGGGATTTTTAGTGGACTCACCACATATCCTCGTCGTCTCCCCCGCAGACGACGGGGAATTCGAAGGGATTCTCCCCCGTCAAAAAAAGGCCACTGGTTAATAGATTTTTTTC
The DNA here is from genome assembly GCA_012932125.1 of Conopomorpha cramerella. NCBI lineage: Eukaryota > Metazoa > Arthropoda > Insecta > Lepidoptera > Gracillariidae > Conopomorpha > Conopomorpha cramerella. Next base: position 4,474 of record SJJU01064946.1, read on the forward strand.
TCTAAAATATAAACATTAAATTTTTTTTTTATGGGTTTTAGTAGTTATGAACTGTACAAACAGTCTGACTCCTGTACTTAATAAGTAAGAAAAAACGTCAGATGAAAACGCCTAAAAAGCAAAGCTTATAAAAACTTGTCATGTGTTTCGGTAATAGTTAGCCATTTGCATTTTTTAGCATAATTACCTCCCGTAGCTTCATTTAACGATGATCATGTTGTGACTGCGAATAGGTAACAATGCCCCCGGATTTTGCGCCAGTATATTCTGATTAGGCAGCAATATTTTACGTTGCAGACATCAAAAACATTACCAAGTGTAATACGGTACATATGTAGGGTAGATTCGCAGAGAGTTTTACGCGCCAATTCATGAATGTTACTGTTGTGCTGTTAACAAAGATTAAAATTACAAATGTGCAGTTTCACTGTATTTTATTTTCCGTACAGCAAAGTAGTCTGTTCTACTCGTAAAATTCTAGTACGTGGTTTGCTTTTAAAATGTTTCACATTGTCTTATTAATACAAACGCAACGCAAGCACATCGCTGCTTAACACCAGACTGGATGCTGATGAACTCTTGGATATAGTTGCTCATGCTGTTCCGGGAACTCCGGTAGAAACGTTCGAAGTGGTCACCGTGGCCACCCGTGTGGTTTTAGTGGATGCGACTCCCACATAATCCCGTCGTTGTCTCCACCAGCAGCGGCGTACCCATAACGGATTTTCCCAAGATAAAAAAGTAATGGTGGATAAACGCTTGCTGTCTGTCCCTGTGTATGCATATTTATTTAATACTGTGCAACGATTTTAATTGCGGATTTTTTTTATTAGATAAAGTGATTCTTGAGAAAGGTTTATATGTATAATAGACATGCAGAGAATCACTGTTAATAATGTATATTTGCAAAACAACGTTTGCCGGGGTAACGGTAGTTTACAATATAAACAAAACGTCATTGAACCACCATGTTCAACATGGTCACAAGATGTCTAACGAGAAAAGTCATGGGAGTAGAACCTGACCACCACATGAGCCAAATGCGGATTAATAGACAGCAAACATTAGCTATTAACCACATTAGGTACCCAGAGGTAGTTCAAGTTACCGTTACTTTACGGAAGTTGTTTACTCCATAGATATGGATGATGATGATATTTTTAAAGCCGCTCAAAGATGTTTAAAATACCAACTAACAGCTTTCTACCTGAAACATGGAACAACACAACTTAAAAAATATCTCTCTTTCACCTTGTCTATGGTGCAAAGAAGGTAGATCAATATTTAAGTAAACTAACTCTCCCGACAAACATTCCATTTGCCATAGTAAGTCCGCTTGTACTCCGTGTATAGCAAAAAATACTGCTCATAGGAGTAACAGAAATAGATAGTATCCGATACTCAAAACATTCATCTTCGGATGGATTCGGATCTATGGATCGGAGAAGTATGGTATAACTAAAAATTGTGACACAAGAATTTTATATAAAAAATAAAACGTCTTCCCGAGACCAGTGATGCTTAACTTCGATAAATCAATTCTAACCGGCGCCTGTCTGTACAGATACTTCACACCACCTCAGTAATTGTTCCAAAAATAACTTATCCGTGTGATCTGGGGCGTAAAAAGAATGCATGTCTTTGTATTTTGCCGATGTATGTCTTAAAAAGCTACCTATAGAAGATTCGGGAAAAGAAATTATTGATTTATTGGATGATGTTTAAATTTCTTATCGCGTATATTACTTCTATTTATCTTTTTAAGTGCAAAATAAGTTTCTGGGGCATACAATGTATCCAAGTCCAGAGCTATAATAGTATTTCAATCAACCACTGAAGCAACAATCTGACAGACAGATAGACAATCTAAGAATTTTTTGTATGAGTTTCACTAAAGTGCAAACTATAACGGTGCTTTAAGCTATTAGTACTGTTTTCATAGCATACATTATCAAGCTTTCATCTAAAATTTGAATCCTGCCGTTTTGAATTTAAAAGGCAAAGTTGTGAGAAAGAGATTTTAATAATAAGTTGAGTTGCCGCACTCAAAATTATGCAATAAAGTGTTTCTGAGTAAAGTTTTCGCTGAAACCGGAATACTTATTACTTCTCCATTCGTATAATTACTTGCTGAAGTAAGTTTGCTGTTATTTCTTTCTTTTTGGTGCGAAAAAAAATGTTTTTAAGGTATACCTATTTTGCTATTCGTGTTAAATGTCGATAAGAGTTTTTTTTAGGTATTATTCCTTCTGTGTTGGTATCAAAAGTTTTTCTAGAAATAATAAACGCTAATGTAAAGTTATCAAACTAATTGTCCGTAATATAAACTTCACCAGGACACCCATAGAAGTTATTTTCTCTACCTAAACAACATTACTTCGACTAGATTACTGACATAGATATTTTTTTACATTGGTTGGCCTTTGATAGATATTATGTTTGAAATTATAGTTTCCCATTTCTAACAAATTTTAACATACCGTTAAGTTGAGGGGTACATTTTTATTTGTAGCTAGACAGAAAATAAACACGCAGTGTTTCAACAAAAAGGTTAAACTTAAAATTCACATACTTATCTACAGTTAAGTTGATGAACAAAATACATAATATAAAAGATCGACGGAGGCATTTTTACACCAATTTTCTTCTATGTTCTATTAGTTTCTGTGTGATAGTCAATCAGACAATTACAGCTATATAAATATGACGTGACACTTCTTTAATTTGTTGCGAGTGGTTTTGATAAAAAAGATTTGATTGATTTATTGACATAAAACACCATAGTGTCATCTTTTGAAAAAATAGCAAACTAAAAAATTGCCTCATTGAGAAACCTCCTCCTTTTTGAAGTCGGTTAAAAATAGCTACCAGCCAATTAAAGCACAATACATACACACACAGAACATTCGCGAAAATGTAATAAATGTGTTACAAATGGTTCGGGAGAGAAGTAGGGCGGCTCAGCGCTCAACCTACCTACCATTAGGGCTCTCTTTCTTGAACAAATCTTTCACAATCAGGCCCGCTCACACTACGTAGCTTTTATCACTTCTGTGCAACTGCAACACGGTGTATAAGCATTTCATTGTTACTGTATTGAATTGTAATATTCCCAAAATATTTGTATCATCCCTACCAAGGCAGGCCCTTAAGGCAGATTTTATTTAATTGAATTCAAAAAGTTATTTTTCTTTTTGCCCAACATGTTGTCTAATGTTAAACAGCGATGTGGTCTACGACGGAGCACACTTGTCCTTCAGGTACCTATTTATCCGTGACTTAAAGATCTCAAGACTATACTGCGCAGAAACACAGACTCTGGCAAGTCATTCCACATCATGGCGGTTCGCACTATTAAAGTAAACGCAAACCGTTTGCGTAAATGAAAAATGTTCACCTGGTAGTATGGATGATGTTTTGCCGTTCTCCTGGTATTGTGTGTGCTGATAACTGTAACTAAAGAACAGATCTTCATACTGTATAATTCTTGTCTAGATTCCCGAAGGGGAGGAAAAAACTGTAACTGAAGAACTTCTAGGCAATTTAAAATCAGGAATGTTAATTTGGCGAAAAAAAACATTACTTCCGTTCACTTAAAGGAGATCTAGGACAAATTACTACTCGGCTCCTTTATTTTTTTTAATCATTCGACATTCACAAATTCGGCAAGTGTAAACGTTCCCTACCCACAACTGCTCATTTAGAAGAAATGAAAGGCCGCGGCGAACGGCTGTCGATCCGTACGTACTTCTTTGTCTACCCCACGTTTGTTCGCAGAATGGCCATCCCACTAATTGCAGAGCCAACCATTGTCTGTCAAATAGAACGCGAAATCTGGATAAATGTCTACTGGAATCAGTTTAGTCGGGAGAATTTTAATTATTATGAAAAAAGAGGGGCGTTGAGCGATTCGACTGTGAGTGTAGCGTTTTGCAATTGCTCTATTTCAGTAAGTACTTTGAATAGATAATTAATTATTTGCAAAATATTTGCGTAGAAAACCGAAGTATTATATAACGATACTCAAACGTACTAAATTCTGTAATGTCTAAAGAGGTGCACAGAACGTTTGGGGACATACCTCCTATGTCCCTTTTAACCTGGCAGTTGAGGTTAGCTCACCATCGGCCAGTTTGTCGCCTTTTACACTATAGGTGTATAGAAAGTTACACTAGTGTCACCATTTTTTAACAGGAACATGACAGGCACGACAAAAGTAGTCATGAAGCCGAGTTAGAGATCTTCGGGCGATTTCAGCCATCTAAAGGCTGAGGTGACCATATAAATGACTTGAAAGTGTTCGGAGATATCGACCACATGAACAAAATACACAATACAAGCGGACCCATGCTCTTCTTCATATTGTAACACATGTATTTCTACTACTAACTAAGAGTAAGTTATAACTGAATAATTATATCATGAATAATCTAAAATTAAATATTTTTCAGTAATATTGAAATAATCACTTGTCACTACTTTTCACAATGAATCAATAAGTAACCGGTCTATAAGAATACATAAAATATACATATATACACTTCAGAGGGGTAGGCAGAAATTACAGATCTCCTTTGAACGAAGATGGAGAACGTAGTAACGTAGATGAAGCTTTATAAATGCTCATAAATCTTTTCATACATGATCTCTGGATTCAATTACTTTTCACACCACCTTCCGCCAGGACATCACCAATCTGGGACCTAAGTCTCACTACCTACTCTGGTAGTTGCATCGCCCTGGCATTGTAGCGATGTGCATCGCTGTTTTACTACGGACGACAGTGAAATGGAAGTAACGAAATCAGCAATGCACATCGGTAAGAGTGTAGTTGGCTTAGGCCTCTGACGATGTATGTCTTTCCAGAGCATCATTTACTCACACCACCGGCCCCTTACACCACCCATATAAATCAAATTCAAATTTAAAACTTTATTGCAACTAAGTGTAAAATACAGGTGTAGGTATTTGACAATGCGCTTAATACTTAGTTGCCCCGATTGGGGCGCTGCAATGAACACAATAGGTAAACCAAACAGGAACATATCACTCATAGGAACATACAATCTCTTTCGTTAATCGAATACCTATGTAAAAAAGCATAGACCATCTATACAAACGACACGACGCACACAAAAAAAAACTGCACACATCACACTCTTAATTTATACACACCTACACACACTCACGCACACACAGACAGTTAGGTTTTATACAAGCAAAAGCAGGCGGCGCGCTCCCCGAACGCTTTCAAAACTTTTCTGAAATAATATGGTTGTTTCATTGTTTACAAACTTTTTTATGTACGTATGTATCTATTCAGTCGGGATTGTTACAGCGTTTTATTCTTTTTTTTTTCATAAACGTCCGTGGAGAACGTAGGTAAGGATTGTTCACGAGTGGTTTGATACGTTAATTTTGTGCTTGAATTTACTTATTTTGTCTTTTGATTTTTTTACATACCTCTAGATAGGTATGAGTGGTGATACTAACGAGTGGGATTTAAAAAAAATGTAATAAACAAAGAGAGAGTGACAACCTTAGTTGATCATATGTACGTAATCTTTATACATATATGTAAAACTCAA
>SJJU01064976.1:0-12247 GCA_012932125.1 Conopomorpha cramerella
CAAGCAAATCTTTGCTCAAATGGGGGTACCATCACCAAACAATTTTGTATGGCACTTCGAAACTGAAATAAATATTTTTTTATTTTTTTTATTACATAGATAGATGTCACGACCACTGAATCCAATGAAGTCATAGTACACACATCAAAAGTGTCTAGGGTCTAAGGGCACAGAACTAGGTGCTCCGTGACAATATTACATCAATCTGTCGCCAGAACCGCTACCTATTGATGATGAAAAATTGCCAATTGGACAACGTTGATTGAATAAAAAATGAAAATTAAGGCTTGATACTGTTTTTGTACCCTTGAGTACCCTTCAACGACCAAGTCACACAACACTTACTATAATAATGAAGAAATCGCAGTAAGGAACCTTAAACTTGGCACGATTTTGTCTAGATTTAATTACTTTTTAGAGATGAGCAAGCAGCTCCATCGAGACTTGGCTAATTTTTTTACAGAATGTTTTTGGTGGGATATATTTTATAAAAACTGGATTCATTAATAATTTATTCAAAATGTGGTGATAAGTCATTGTTACAGTCATGGGGAATTAGGTAGGAGAAGACCAATCCAGAAGATTAGATTTGATTTAATTAAATTAGATTTTTTTTAGAGCTAAAAAAGTTCATGAACTCTAGACCCTTTTGATGTATGTAGATATTTGTCACGACCACTGAACCAATGAAGGCATAGTATACACATCTCGTAGGTCATGCTTTACGTGTCTTTCCCTTGTAACAAATTACGATGCAGTGCAACAACCAGTCTTTTAGCGTGTGAGTGTTCAATATTTAATTGATGATATTATTTTGATATACGAAGCTCTGTGTCTCCCTTTCTTGAATGCTAATTATTTTTTTACGCATTTAAGATCATTGTGCGCTCACTGTATTTCCAATAACTACAAAATTGACATCACTACAATAGTATACAAAGTCGCTTCTTCGTGTCTGTCCCTGCTTAGATATTTAACGCTCTTCTTACGGGAACAAATTATTGTCGCCAAAAAAGCACTATATCATAGGAAAAAATCTGAAAAAATGTACTTTATCTGGTAAAGTAGGAAAAAGGTGTTGTTTTAAAACGTTGATAGTAACAAGTGGGTTAAAACTATGTATCGGATCTTGATGCGGTTTTTTGTGATAGATAGTGTGTGTCGTGAGAAAGTTTATGTGTAAAATACCAGCTCCCTTAGCAAAGCGCTCCAAGAAAGACATACCAAGCACTGCGATTGGTTGAAACAAGCTGAGTTGCACGATGTATTACAAAACAGCCAATCACAGCGCGTATTTACTTTATGTCGTGTGTTTCTTGACGGGCTTTGCTAGGGGGGCTGCATAATACAGTAGAGAAACACTAATAACTAGTGTAAAGCAGAAGTAGGGTGTTAGTTAAAAATAAAGAAATAGTTACAGACGCATCGACCTTGACGCGATCGAGAGCGACTGAAGGAAGCTAGCAGGGGATTGTAAGCAGTGGAAGATAGTTGGGGAAGTCTTTGCCCAGCAATCGGACAGTATAACAGGCTAAAAAAAAAAATAATTACAGTCACCATGAGCCGCGTATCATGCGTCGAGGCCTGCAGATTCATGGCGGACTGCCTAAAGGCTGCAGGTGCGAACTCCGTTGCTGCCGGACAGCAAGCGGCGCTGCTCCTCCACGCAGACTCCGCCGGACATCCCAGCCATGGACTTAATCGACTTGGTATGTTTCCTTTATTACATTTTGACTACTCGGGAGAATTCGGGGTCGTAGAATTTCCTATGGAATTCCCTAATAAAAAGCAAGTGAACGCGCACGTCTCCAGAGATTGACCCGTACGCCGAGAGGCAGGTAGGGCTTGTTCCTGGCAATAGAATCTCTAATAAGAGACCTCTACATACCAAAGCCATCGGCCCGAACGGCATATGTCGTTTTTAAAAAAAACGCACCTAACCTTTCTGGCTTTAAGTTTTGAAACTTAAAAGTTTTAAGTTTTGAAAGATCACTTATGTTCGTTAGGAATAAAGTAATAAGGGAGGTGTAGGTGTGATAAACACCGTAGGGAGGTGTAGTAACCCCATGGTGGGGACCATAGGATTTTAGACAGTAAGAGTCGGGCTTATGCCCGGACAACCGAATAGATAAAAGATAAAGATAATATTTATATCACTCTTAATGTACATTGTAACTTAATGAACATATTTTAAGGAAATGACTTTGAAACAAGTTTTAAAATATATTCCATATTTGAGGAGCTGATACAATGCAAACAAACAAATCTTTTATCTTTATTGTATGACATCAGATTAATTTATTTATCATTGAAGCGAGTTATGAATGACATAGGTACAGATAATGTTAAATCCACGTTTACATTAGGAGTGTTTCTCGAACGAGTGATATACGAAAAACGAAAAAAGCACTGGAAACATGTTTAGAGTCTGTGCCATCGTTAATCTTATACGAGTCGCTTAAGCCAGTTTTTGCTGTCTTCAGTGTGTAGGCAATTCCCATACTGTAATCGTAAACTCAATTTCGCGCCAACAAAGACCTTTCAACTCATACTTAAGGGAAACCTTAAGGTCCCGCCCTCAGTCAAATTTAAAAATATTAGAATTATTTCTCGGAACACTGTACGCTATTTAGGACTTATATTAGAAAAAAACTTTAGCTTCTTCGAACATATTAAACAAATCGGTGAAAAAGCAAAAACAAATTTCATGGCAATGTCTAATATATCGCTCCCGACGTGGGGGATAAAATTTCGTAATCTTAAATTAATTTATGTCGCAACTTACTTAGGGACCATTACCTACGGAGCCGCGGCTTGGGCTGATAGAACCTTTATTTGGGAGGCTCGGCGTAAACTCCTTCAGAGTCAACGGTTGGCACTTATTTTCCTCTGTAAGGCTTATAGAACCATCAGCACAGACGCCTTACCAGTACTGGCTGGGGTGCTCCCCGTTGACCTTGAAATACAACGTAGAGCATCTCTGTTCTACAGCTCCAAAGAAATCACTAAACCAGACTTCGTTCAACAAAGAAACACGCGGAACATTAAAGAACTTTTCAAAGCTCCTAAATTAGTTCAAAATAACATTATTTCGGAATGGCAAAAACGATGGGACTCCACGACCAAAGGTAGACATCTGTATCAGTTTTTTCCTTCAGTAGTAGATAGATTACAAAAAACTTGGATAGAAATAGTTCATTTTGTAGCCCAATTTTTAACTGGACATGGAAATTTCAAACAAAAACTTCACTCAATGACATTAGTTCATTCGCCTTACTGCGAATGTTCTAATATTAACAATAACGTTGATCAAACAGCTCACCATATCCTCTGGGTATGTGAGCTTTGGACTGAAGAGCGTAATTTAATGTTAAATGGCCTGATAGACTTATCTGGGCCCGTATATTATCCGGACCTTGTCAAAAACTTGAGGAACTACCGCGCTTTTAGACGATTTACTGAAGAGTATTATTGGAAAAATAATAAATAGCTGATAGGGCCTTAGCAGTAGGTTAGAACGTCAGCTCCGCTAGGTTTAGTACTCCGCATTCACCCGTGGTGCTCTCCCGAAAGGCAATTTGTGCCTCGATTGTAATAATGCTGTCTCCCACTATTTAGATTAGGGAAGTCAAAAAAAAAATCATATGTATGCATTGCAATGCAGCGCATATATGTATTTTTTCTTCTTATTTCTATACCGTCTTTAGTTTAATAACTATGTGGGATCCAAGACAGAAGGCTAGGCCCCGCCGGGATCTAGCCCAGTCGTCACTGATTGAGCTCTTGTCTATTCTGGATGCCGCTGTAGATCCTGGCTCTAACAGGAATCACAGTGGTGGGAAAGTGGGTGGGAATATCCCGGATACTGTAATCGTCTAATACAAGTAAGTAAGTGCAAAAATAATGAACATGGATTCTTTTTACTGTCTCTATTTTTAGTAACAAGTGTAGGTATCAAGTTGTAATTACCATAACGTTTGTGAGGGTGACAACATTGTCAATCAGTCAGTAGGTACATAGTATAATACAGGGCTGGCTAAACCAAGGCCTCGATTATTGCGGTCCGTAGAATCTCTCTCCTTTGTTTAAATACATTAATGAGCAAATTATTTTTCTCGCGACGTAGTTCAAATGTGTTGGGTATGTTCGATCACGTTGCGTGCGGCCCACTAATGTATTTAGGCATTTTAATGGGGAATTTTCACGGCCCTTGCTTCTCTTAGTTATGACAGACGGCTCTAGCTGTCCTAGGGGGATAAATGTCAACGAAATGACTAATTTCAAGCAGTCAGTACTGAAGGTGACAGCCAAATTTTTAATTGTTTGTTTACAAGTTACAAAAGTGTCTGAACAAAGAATAACTTACCCAAATAATAAAAAACGTACTAAAATGTAACTGACAGAAGTCATCCTGGACACATACCAGCGACATCTAGATAAGAAGTTTTTGGAGTGTGAAAATTCCCCATTGGCCCTGGGTGCCATCTAACACAACATTAAACACCAATAAAACAAAGACACCTCCCGCTGTCTGTGTCTTATGCTTAGATCTTTCAAACTACAAAGGGTAGATTTTGAATGCTGCACTTTAATAGACAGATAGAGTGATTCTTGACGAAAGTTTATATGTATAATACCCTCATACAATAGCAGGGAAACACTGGTAATAATGTATACTATCAAAACAACGTTTACGGGTCAGCTAGATGATAAGCAATAAAAATAGATTCTTAGTAATCGAATGTTTGTTGGTCATCTAAACATTAATTAAAAAATTAATAATCCTTTAATAGGAATAGCTATTTCTAGCTCGTCTAGTATCTAAACAATAGATCGTAAACTTCAATGTGTGAAGTTATGAGACGGTAATAACAGGTTTGCCTTTAACCTAATTAAATCAGCGTTATAATCAAGGTTCATAATATGCGAGCAAATTTCTTCTCTCCCCCTATTAAAGCAAGTTTGACAGGAAGTTAAGTATTTGTGATTCCCGTTATTTTCATATAATTATGTTTTCATTGAAATGTTACAAGACCTGTTTATAGGTACCACTGTAAAGTAATGTTTCCTGAACATTACTTAGGTCCATATTAATAATATAAATGCGAAAGTAACTCTCTGTGTCGTTTTCGCGCCAAAAGTATTGAACCGATATATGAAATTTGGTATACAGATAGCTTAAAGCCCGAGAAAAAACATAGCCTATATTTTAATGTTGAATTTTCAAACTCCAAAAATTTCTTATCTAGATGTCGCTAGTAGGTGTCCAGGGTGACCTCTGTCAAATTTAAGTACGTTTTTTTATTGTTTTGGTTAATTATTCAAACTTCACACCCTTTTGTAACATGTAACTAAACATTTTAAAAAATACTGTCACCTTCAATACTGACTGCTCGAAATTCTTGACATTTCACTTGACTTGACACTTCGTTGACATTTTCCCCCCCTAATACAGCTAGCGCCATCTGTCATAACTAAGAGAAACAAAGCCCTGAATATTCCCTATTGGAAAAAAAATATTTTGGTTGTTTTATGCATAAAATACAATTCATACTTTTTTTGCCAAGTATTCAATTCCAAATCACTGATCATTCTTGTTTCAGAGTTCTATGTCAACGATATTCTGTCAGGCTCGTGCAAGCCGAACAACGAGCCCAGAGTCCTCAAAGAGACGGTGTCCACAGCGTGGGTGGACGCCAACAACGTCCTCGGCGCCACATCCGGCCACTTCGCCATGGACATCGCAATAAGCAAAGCCAAACAAACAGGAATTGGATGGGTTTCTGTTAAAGGTAACGAACGTTTTAGTTCTGCGATAGGTAACCCAGTAATTTAAAGAAGTGTATTGATCTAATATCTTTTTGACATGTCTGGGTTTTACAGTTTCACAGATTATCTATGGAAATTTGGTCAATTTATCTTTCAATTTAAAAAAGCCGCTAGTGTTAGGCTCAAGCTATCCTTGAGTTTACGAGTAACCTGACTAATTGTGTGATTTAACGTATTTTGCAGGAGCTAACCACTTCGGTATGGCTGGGTGGTGGGCGCAGTTGGCATGCGACCAAGGTCTCATAGGAATGGCATTCACAAACACTTCGCCACTACTCACACCAACTAGGAGCAAAAAGGTTGTCTGATGAATACCTCAAATTCTGCTAATTATATTTATATTCTAACGACTTTTTTTAAAATCCGCATATAGACTCACAACTACGTAATTAAAGTTAACCAATTACCTTTAATGGATAACTGCGGCATGTAATTTTTATTACGACTAGGTATTTTGCCTAAAGCTGCACCTTGGTTTCATGAATTAAACTACGAAAGTAGCCTAATAATAGGTCTGAAATAACTGAATTAATTAATAACTCTTCATTACACAATGTAATTCCTAAATGTAAAAGATTGAAAATAGCAATGCAAAAAGCCTTTACAGCGCCTGGCGGTCAGAAAATTTAAAGATATATTATTATTATACCAGTAACTTGACTTATTCATTACGTAATATTGAAAAAAGCGGACAATTAAAAATATTTTTTGTTGTTTTAACAATAAAATTAATTACTTTCTTACATCCCTACCTTTTTTTTCATAATCGAATCGAAAATCGAAAACCTTTTTTTCATAATCGTTTCGGATTAACATCATGCATAGTCACTAATAGGAAGAAACAGGATTGCTAAAAACCATCGGCTGTACTAGATAACATTTGTCAATAAAATATATTGTTTCGAATTGATTTTATGCAAGATTTTATGAAGAAACTACATTAAACATGGATGGTGCAAAATAACGATTGCGATAAAATCAGAGTGTCATGTACAGAATCGCGAATGCCAAGGAACAATATTGTACGTTAAATCCAACTAAAGGATAAATAAAATGACGACACGCATTATAACAAATAAAAAACTTTATCACAGGCTGCGCTGGGAACGAACCCCTTGTCAGTGGTGGCGCCAGCTTCCAACGGAGACACCTTCTTCTTAGATATGGCCACCACAGCTGTTGCAGTCGGTAAGGTGAGACTTTTAGAGAGGTAAAAATGAACTAGGTACATAATACTCGTAGTAAGCAAATAAGAACCGACTTCAACTAATACAATTTGAAGACTTTTATGGTTTCCTTATGGATTCCATTGTCGAAACCATTACAACCAAGGTTTACAATATCAACAGTTCTGCAACTATTACAAATATCTCGTTTAGACATTGTAGAACGCAAATAAAGTATTGAGAAAAAAACAAATGGAGACCACACACGTTCAACCAATCGAAAGTTCTAAAACTTCTCCTTTTTTAAATAATTTATAAATGTTTATCGCAGTTCCCTAACCTGCTTGCATGGGAGGAACTAGGCCTTCACTTTTTGATAATTGAATTGGCCTGTGTGACTAGTACCGAGCCACGACCTTCCGACTCTAGAACTACTAAAACAAACCCCAGAGGAAAGACCTAGTGTCAAAGAATTTACCATCTTACTGTTTTTTTTTTCTTCCTTGGATCATATGCTCGAGTTATATAGTGGTTAGTACTCGTAGTGGTTGTTGTCCTGCCAGCCGCCATGGAGAAAGCGAACGGGATAGTGTCGAACTCTTACCTACTAAAGATGAAGATGGCGTGATGTAAAGCAGTGGGGTTAGAACACTCAAAAAATTACAGTTTGTTTCGTGTCGATTCATTCGTTTGAACGACATCAGACCAATCACGGCGCAGCTCGCAGCTCCGCAAGCAGCGATTGGTGGATTTGGCCGAAAACGAATTTATCTACTCGTGTAGATCCGTGTAGGTTTCGTAACCTACGGACGTTTTCTTTATGTTCTAACCCTTCAGACATCACTCATAATTTATGCCCGATGAACTAAACCAAAACACTGACATTGTTTTCCAGATTGAAATGCAAAGAAGGAAAGGTCAACCGCTACCTCATGGTTGGGCGCAAGGCCCTGACGGACAGGAAACTACCGACCCCGACTTAGTAAGTAAATACAAAACTAAGCTACGTAGGTACTTCCTACGTCTTAAGTCCCATATTGACTTTCTTAACTCTCTTTCTCCTAAAAGGTTGTGGCCTTTAGGGATTACGGACCTAGTTGAGTGTATTTATATATTATTTCTAAAGTAGGTACATCTCAGTATTGCATTTTGTGTGTTCTAGGCCTACAATACCGGATGCCTTATGCCCCTTGGCGGTTCCGAAGAGACATCTGGATATAAGGGCTACGGGTTAGCAGCCATGGTGGAGCTATTTTGTGGAATCAGTTCAGGTAAAAAAAATATTACGTGTATGCATAATGCCAAATGTAAATAGCCAAGTAATGTGAAGAGAGTATAGCTTTGTCTAAATATAATAATATGAAGATATTCTTGACTATCCAGGCGCGTTGTTACCCACAGTTAATTCGGTTTCCATAATAATTTCAAGATTAAATATACTATGTAATGTTACTCACGGATAACGGTGAAAGAATCCGTCGAAATTTTTTGGAGTTTATTCGTAACAAACCTACTTGCATACAAAAATATTCCTCCTCTCCTGCGAGCTGATAACAGTTGGACTGAGCTGAATGGAGGTCAGAAGCGTCGATAAGGACAGACGGGCGGTTGTACCTCTGGATGGACTACAATAACAATGAATTTCTTCACGTCTCCAACCAGAATACTTGCATACCCACAGGTGCAAAGTACGGTCACCACATTAGGTCGTGGTCGCACTCCGGAGAAGGCGGACCGGCGAATCTGGGGCAGTGTTTCGTGGCGCTGGACCCTGGCTGCTTCGCGCCCGGTTTCGGGGATCGCCTCGCCGAGAGCATGAATCACTGGCGGCAGCTGGATCCCGTGAGTTGTTTATTATTTATTTATTTATTTATAACTTCCATGGGACGCGCATGGAATAAACCAATAGAGAATCTCAGGGCATATTCTATTTCTATTAACAACGTTAGAGTAGAACGTAATTTTTTTTACAATTTGAGTTTAGGTGTATATTACTGCAAAGCGGGTGGGATGGGTGGTAAAGTGTTATGTAAGCAAGAACATACGAGTAGAACAAAATTAGTTCTGCTTTGTGTAAATTCCGAATTTGGTTCAACTTGAGCGTTGGATGAGAGGTGTTCCTGTGTGTAGGTGACCTAGGTATATAGGTATACATGAAACATACAGTACCTTATTGCGCTAAAAGGAATGGAAAGAAAAGGTAGGTGCGATAGTAAACATCGTAAATTATTGTTTGCTTTCATGTTTGATCAGTAGGTAAGCAAATTATATCAGAATATAAAGTACCTATGCATTATCTGTCCTGTCTGTTACCTGTCTATAATGTTACCTTTATTGTGATAACTTGATAAGAACTAAAGTAGAAAGTATATTTATGCCTAAATGAAAAAAATAAATGCATCAGAGACCAAGATCCGAAATCCGATATTTCATAAATCGGCTAATGTTTGCTAAATCCACTGAACCACAGTTATCATCTCTCGGACTAGAGTACAACAAACTGATAGGTGCTGAGCGTTTAACGTTCTTAGATGCTCAGCTCCACCTTGCCACCCATAAAGTGTCATTGACGATCTCCCGTCAATGACACTTTATGGGTCATAAATATACAGAATTCAGTTTTATTTTATTTATTTATTATTAGACACACATATGTAACAGATTTAAATCAATACACAATTGGCTGGACTAAAATCCAAAACATGTGTACACACATTAATTAAATCAAATAGCCAAAGACAGTATACACATACAATACATTATATGAGTAACAATCAATAAATTATCATAACTATAAAGTACCTGTTACAAGAAAATAAATTGAACATTGAAAACATACACAATAATTAAATAATTATTCTATGAAGTAGGTACATGTATAAATAGATTATAGTTACAGTTTCTCAAGAAAATGAGGTGATTATATTAGGGCTATTCCAAATCGCGTACAAGAGCAGCTGACATCTCGTCTCGTACTGTCTACAGTCCTACACGGTTATTTTGACGCGTGAGTTTAGAAATATGCCATTCCCGTTCTTGGTTTGTTTTACTGTAGTATTGGAAAAATTAATCACTAATATTATATAATGGCAAAAGTGTAGGTATGAGTATTAACTGTACCGTGTATATTTGCAGTGGCGTGCACTGGCTTTTACGACAAGGTAGGTAGTAATCCCCAAGGATTGACACCTATGTATATGTAACTTGTCTTTACGAAATATAGGTAACTTATCTACTCACCCACAAAACACAGGATCTTCGTTAGCCTCTGTCGCGAGTACAACAAAAAAAGATCTAGCAATAACTCTATTATTAGGTCGGGAAGCTACAATACTAATGTAGACAGTGTCTTTGCCTGTATGGTGTGCACACCACTGTATATTTGTACTTCTTCATGTCTAAACTACTAGTGTGATTTTAATAAAATTTGCCATGAAGTTACCTGACACTCTCGTTTAATACATAGGCTATAATTTATCTCAGCATTCCCACGGGAACGGGATAAATTGCGGGTAATCCCGCCGTGGAATAGCTAGTTATAATATAGTATGTGTTTCTTGAGTGCCATGCTTTTCCATAGTCTGGAAGTCGTTAAGTCACGAGTTAATCGGTACCTGATGTACAAGTGTGCTCCATAGCAGACCATATCGCTGCTTAACATCCATCAGGACTGTGGTCAAACGCTTTTTCGTAGAACAATCAAAAATAAAAAAAAATCCAAACACAAATAAATTTTTAGCCACATCCTTGTTGCTCTGTACGATCTGCTAATTTCTACATCATGACTTTAATTATACCAACTTACGTACATATACCGCGTGTCAATGGACCCCGAGCAATGGTCTTAGAAACGTTGTTATGGTATGGCAACAATGTGGGGAAATGAAAAAAAAAATTCATCTCCATAGAAAATCTCATATCCCATGGCCAAACAATTAATACTTATTTTGTATGGGATGAATTTTCTTTTTCCATTTACTACATTGTCCACCTAGTAAAAGTTCGGGGTCCTTTTACACGCAGTATATAGATCGAACATAACTCTTTCGCTTCATCAACGTTCATTCATGATTCTTGGTGATCAACTGGTTGTATGTATTTTTCAGGCTGATCCGAACAAACCGGTCTTGGCCCCCGGAGACAAGGAGCGCAAAGCGGTAGAGGAGTCAGCCAAAAGTGGTACCGTGACGTACGTCGCTCAGCAAATTAAGACCTGCGAAGAATTGGCTAAACGACTCAACATTCAACCCCTGGCTGCGTGTTAGGCTTAGGACTAACAAAAAGACTGAATTTTTATATGGTGAAATTTCCAGGACGTTTATTGGACAGATACCATTCCTATTCCTGTCAATAAGCTCAAAGCCTCCATTAAAAAAATCATGACAGAAATAGGTATTATGAGCGCCAAGAGACCTGTCATTACTGTCATACTTACTAAGTATCATATCGCACAGTGAGAACAAAAGAGACACAAAACAAAGTGTGTAATTTTATGAAATTGTACCATTAACATAAAAGATACAAAACTTTAATTACAAAATCGGCATGTTTCGTATTGGGTCCTTTTTGTTCTAACTATGCGACATCATACTTATTATGAGAGTAATGAAAGTTCTCCGCCCGAAAATCTATCAGAAAAATGTCGCAGAAAATTCCCCAATGAACTTGCCTTGTATACAGATGGTTGGAGTATTTTCGTACTGAAATAATAAAATTACTTGATGTACCTAAGTACTTACCTAATTATCACGTAAAGTCAACTGCTCATAGAGTTTGTTTATAAAATAAAATCCAGACATTTTATGGCTAAAATGACCACATTTCTTTACAATCAGTTTATTTTTTTTAAAACGTAGTATGTTTGATACACAATACTTTTCATGATATCTCTGTGACCCAACTAACTGATATAATAATTATGATTATTTTATACCTTTCCTCGTACCTACGAGGTACGCGCACTATACCTATAGTTCATACTTTATACATTGATGTAAAATAAAATTATATTACAATTAAATAATTTTTCATTAAATAAATAGGCACCCAATAATCTAAACAGCAAAACTCAGCAAGTCACCGGTTTAGGTACACCTAGAGTCTGTGTTTCCTGCGCAGTATAGTTTGAAGGTCTTCAAGTCGCGGGTGAATAGGTACCTACTGAACAAGTGTGCTCCATCGTAGAACACATCGCTGCTTAACATCAGGCAGGATGGTGGTCAAACGCTTGTTCATAGTGATTAAAAAAAAAA
>SJJU01065016.1:0-10344 GCA_012932125.1 Conopomorpha cramerella
TCCACTAGTATTATTATAATTATGGTGTATATCGCCCCTCTCACTGAGTGCCGGCGGAAGACCAGCGTCACGAGTAACTGAGACTTGATGCTGAACTGGAGTCTCCTCTACGCTGACAAGCACAGCCACACCGTGGCTATTCATTTGTGATTGTCTATTTTATTTTTTCATATTGTTTAATTTTATGTGTATGTAATTTGTGCTTGTCAGTCTTGTCATTTCGAGATATCACTCTTTCGCGAAACGTTGCTACTTTTATAAGGAAGTTTTATGGAAGCTTTTTGATTTGAAGTGTCTTTAAATTATGAACTCTGGCGCACCGGGCCGGATATCCGTTTATTGGGCGGCAGTGTGTCGGATATCCGGTTATTAGATGGCCACCAGTACGTCTCCGGTTATTAGATGACATCCGGCCGGTTTGTGAAAATCCTGACTGATTTACCGGCCGGATAAGCCGGATACCAGATAGACCCGGATATCCGGTTATAGATCGACGTGAAATATCTACCGAGCAAGCCAGAAACCGGATAGGGCCGGATATCCGGTTATATTCAGCCGGATATCCTGTTATTGGGTGACATCCGGCTGGATTGTGAAAATCCTGACTGATTTACCGGCCGGATAAGCCGGATACCGGATAGACCTGGATATCCGGTTATAGTCAGGCATCCGGCCGGACTGTGATTAATCGTTCGGTAAACCGGATAGAGCCGGATATCCATTCCAACTCAAAATTGTTCATGTTTATGCAGGTGGGACTCATTGACCTATGATAGACTTATTTCTTGATACCTATTGGTCCAGTACCTAATTACTGAGTTCGTGATACATTTTTTTATATACCTACTTACATTTTATATATACCGTCTATTTTCATTTATCACGTTCCTGGATACCACGGGTATGTCCTTATACCTTTTAGCTTCATCTCCATTCATTCATATTTTCCTACATATCTGGTTTCGAGTACTTTTCATGCCATCTTTCGTCAAGACATGACTAATTTGGGTGATGTATGTCCTTTTGGAGCCATCTCTGCCCTACCCGACCCGTTCCATCACCCATATTATCAATGTTCATCACGAATTTAATTAAAACAACTGTAAAAAAATATTTATCCTAGGTTTTGGATAAATACTCAGTGTAAACGAGTAAATACGGATAAATATCCATATTTATCTTTCTACTGAGTATTTATCCTTCGAGAATTTATCCGACTGCCCATCTCTAATTACAGCATATAATATCAATTAATTTTAATTAATACTACTAACTACATATTTTTTAAATAAACCCTTATCTGAATCATGGACCATAAAATTAGGCACGTACCAGTGACGTCCTCACGCATATTTAATATTTTCTCAATTTTCTCAGAATTAACGCATGGAAAAGATCAGATTTTTTTTTGTACAGTATCCTGAAAGGGAAACGGTTTTTCCCTTTAAATTAAATGTTGTCAATTACACATTGGAAAACCACCTATCGCGCAAAATATAAATACGCACAAAAACCCTAACTCCTGATGGCTGTATTATAAGTAGGTAAATACTAACCCAACGAAAAATACACTGCCTCTAAAAGGACCCCGAGCAGTGGTCTTAAAAACGTTGAACTGGGCTCGTCAATATGAACAACTTTTACTATGGCGAAAATGCGGGGAAATAAAAAAGAAATTCGCTCGAAGTCCTTTTACACGCAAAAATAGCTTTATTCAGCATGGCATCGGTTTTTATTTAAACATTGTTTTGGAAAAAAAAACACTATAAATATCAAAAGTTTAAAACGGGCATTATAGCGCGCAAAATTAGCCAAACTGTGTCGAAACGTCGGGCAAACAACGAAGGTAAGCTTATCTTTGGTTATGTTTCGTGCTATAATACCCGTTTTAAACTTTTAATTACATGTCAGT
The DNA here is from genome assembly GCA_012932125.1 of Conopomorpha cramerella. NCBI lineage: Eukaryota > Metazoa > Arthropoda > Insecta > Lepidoptera > Gracillariidae > Conopomorpha > Conopomorpha cramerella. The sequence goes on from SJJU01065016.1 coordinate 1,913, forward strand.
GCTCGCTTCCGTAAAAAATGATTTAACTACAAATATCTACGTAGGGTAAACTTTATGTAATGTATTATATGATTAAGATTTTTTTATTGAGGTATATAAGTATAAAATAGGCATAAGTTCACGCTTATAAATAAATAAATACGTATAGGAATTTATTCAAATTTTCTTGCTTAATGGTGTAAAATGTTTTATTTTTTTTACGCCGCATTTATTCATAGGTAGGTATCATTGTGTTTTTTTTTTTAATTCGTGTGGATTTCCGAATCATTTGTCAACGAAGATGAATGCATTGTCAATTTGGAATTCAATTGAATAATTTAAAAATATTACAAAAAAAAAACGAAACCAGATAAAAACTGGCGTTAGATTTTGAATAGATCTTACTAATATTATAAATGGGAAAGGGAGTTTGTTTGTCCAGCTTTCACGCCGCAACTACTGAACCGATTGGTTTGAAATTTTGCATACGTAAAGTTACAAGTCCAGATTGAATAATAGGTTACTTTTATCCCGGAAAATATTGATATTCCCGAGGGAAACTAAGATTTTTCTGTAGGAATGATAAGTTTTCTTATAGTTGTCCTTTATATAACCGAAGTCCACGCGGGCGAAGCCGCGGGCGCAATACTAGTATTTTATAAATTACAAATTTATTATTCCTAAGGTTTTTCTACGCGTCAGATTTTTATTTTGACAAGTCCTTTCTTCGTGACATTACTCCCTATATCTTTGGTTTTTGGTCTGTATTCTGAAATAATAAACATTACTCCGGCGTAGTACAGTCTAGAGGTCTTCAAGTCACATGTAAATACACACACACAAAAGTGTCTAGGGATCACGTACATTTTAGAAGATTGCAATAATTGACAGGTGTGCTCCATCGTGGACCACATCGCTGCTTAACATCAGGTAGGATGGTGGTCAAACGCTTGTTCATAGTGATAAAAAAAATCAAGATTATATTTTACAAAAACTGAATTCATCCATCATTTATTCAAAATGTAGTGATAAGTCATTGATACAGGCATGGGGAATTAGGTAGGAGACCAATCCAGAAGATTAGATTTGATTTACATAAATTAGATTTTTTTAGAGCTAAAAATTACCTTGATCCTTAGACACTTTTGATTTGTGTATGTATGACCCATATGGACCAATGACAGCGAGGCAATCTGTCACATGAACTTGTAGTGAGCCCACCTCCTTCACGGACGTGAGTGTATGTCTGCTTGTGTAATTATTAATTTTCTAGTAGGTATGGTTATGTTTTACCTGGTAGTCGCGTGTGGTATTCCAACCGGGGACGTTTACTTTTGATTTTCAAATCCTTACTAATATTATAAATGCGAAAGTGACTCTGTCTGTCTGTCTGTCTGTCTGTCTGTCTGTTACGCTTTCCTGCTTAAACCTCTCAACCGATTTTAATGAAATTTGGCACAGACAATCTTTAGACCCTGAGATAGAACATAGGCTACTTTTTATTGCAAAATAGGGGTGGTAAGGGGTTGAAAAGGGGGATGGAAGTTTGTATGGAATTTCTTAATTTTAAAAGATAAAACCATGAAACTTTATATTTAAGCACTTGATAAGAAATAATAAAACATTTGTTCTAGCGTTTTTGAAATTTCGAACTGTGAGGGGATGAAATAAGGGTTGAAAGTTTGTATGAAATTCGTAATTTTTGAAGATAAAAACATTACATTTTGTATTTAAGCACTAAATAAGATACAAAAATCGTTTGTTTTAGCATTTTTACTTTTTTACCAGTGTGTGGGTGAAATAGGGGTTAAAAGTTTGTATGGGTGTTCGTCATTTTTAAGATAAAACCATGAGACTTGGTACGTAGGTCTCTTAGGATGTGCAGAGTTTTCTACAAACGGAATTCCGAAATTCGAACGGAACGGAACTGATTCGGAACGGGAACTACGAAACCAAACTTTTTGTATACAAAATCTTAAGCACTGAACCTAGGAACATGATATTTAGAAGTTTTGGGTGTATCAAGTTAAAAAAAAAATTGGCTTTGAAGTAAAAAATCCTTTTAACGAATACTCTGCATCACCGCCGCTGTCATTGGTCGTCGGTCGTCGTCGCGCCCATTCGCCGAAGTGTGGCGGCCGGCAACGGCGCTGTCGTGTGGTGGGGGAGCGCACGAATCTACATAACTATGCTTACCCGAACGGGCAGATACGTGAGGGCAGACGACGTTGTCGGACGCATGCGATTAGAGAAATTTGCGCTACAAAGATGTAGGTACTTTTTTCGATCCAGTAAAATTATTTTATTGTTTCGTATTTTTTTAAGTAGGTAGTATTTTTTTAAGTAGGTAGTATTTTTTTATTAGTTAGGTCCTATAAATTAATTTTATACATGCTTAATATTTCGGGATCTTTTAGTTCATAGTTAATAGTATTATTAGTTTATAGTTATAGTAGGTAAGATAGTTTCCGTTACTTTAAAAAAACGGATTTGCTTTTATTTCCCTTTTTTAATTAATCTAATAGGTCGTAGTAGGTGTAAAACTAAACTAACCTAAACGTGACTTATACACATCGTCGTGCGAGCGTAATTTTTTACTACGTAGGTGGTTATTAGAGGTTTTTATCTGATAACAAATCTCAATCTGTATATCTGTTTTGTTCGATTCATTTTATTTTTGTTTTTTACGATGCCTCGCAAACGAAAGTCCAATTTAGCTAATAGCTCTAGCAGAGCTCGGGCTGCTAAACTTGCTAGATCACTGGAAACCGAAGAGGATTCACAGATCCGTCGGACTTTAGATGCCGAGCGTCACGCAGCTCAAAGGGCTGTTGAAACTTTTGAGCAAACGCAGACCCGTCATAATTTAGACGCTGATCGTTATGCTGCACAAAGGGCTGCAAAGACCTCTCAGCAGACCCAAGCTCGCCAAGTCTTGGATGCCGAGCGTCACGCAGCTCAAAGAGCTGCTGAGACTTCACAGCAGACCCAAGCTCGCCAGGTCTTAGATGCCGAGCGTCACGCAGCTCAAAGAGCTGTTGAGACCTCAGCAAACCCAAACCCGCCAAGTTTTAGATGCCGAGCGTCACGCAGCTCAAAGAGCTGTTGAGACCTCTCAGCAGACCCAAGCTCACCAGGTCTTGGATGCAGAGCGTCTCGCAGCTCAAAGAGCTGTTGAGACCTCTCAGCAGACCCAAGCTCGCCAGGTCTTGGATGCAGAGCGTCACGCGGCTCAAAGAGCTGTTGAGACCTCTCAGCAGACCCAAGCTCGCCAGGTCTTGGATGCCGAGCATCACGCGGCTCAAAGAGCTGTTGAGACCTCTCAGCAGACCCAAGCTCGCCAGGTCTTGGATGCAGAGCGTCACGCGGCTCAAAGAACTACTGAGACATCTCAGCAGACCCAAGCTCGCCAGGTCTTGGATGCCGAGTGTCACGCGGCTCAAAGAGCTACTGAGACATCTCAGCAGACCCAAGCTCGCCAGGTCTTGGATGCCGAGCGTCACGCGGCTCAAAGAGCTGCTGAGACCTCTCAGCAGACCCAAGCTCGCCAGGTCTTGGATGCCGAGCGTCACGCGGCTCAAAGAGCTGCTGAGACTTCACAGCAGACCCAAGCTCGCCAGGTCTTAGATGCCGAGCGTCACGCAGCTCAAAGAGCTGTTGAGGCCTCTCAGCAAACCCAAGCTCGCCAGGTCTTGGATGCAGAGCGTCACGCGGCTCAAAGAGCTACTGAGACATCTCAGCAGACCCAAGCTCGCCAGGTCTTGGATGCCGAGCGTCACGCGGCCCAAAGAGCTGCTGAGACCTCTCAGCAAACCCAAACTCGCCAAATCTTAGATGCTGAGCGTCATGCTTCGTACATAGCCGCAGAGACCTTCGAAGAAACACGTAGACGACGTTTAATTCATTCCGAGCGGGAAGCAGAAACTACATATAAGAGAAAGTCGTGTTAGTTACTACACTTATAACTCAAGAACGGCTGAACTAATTTAGCTTAAAGTTTGAAGAGATGTAGCTTAGAACCGAGGGAAGGAGAAGGTTCTTATGACAGAAAAAAAATAAAGAATTGCGCGGAAACTTAGAAAATTTAGGTATCCCCTCTAAGGCGGAACGAAGTTCGCGGGGGCAGCTAGTCTATATATAAAAATGAATTGATTTTCGTTAGTATCGCTAAAACTCGAGAACCGCTGGACTGATTTCGCAAATTTTTCTTCTTCTTCTTCTTCCAATACACGGGGTACAAAAGCGACTTCTTATGGCAAAACAAATGTTTGCCGGGACAGCTAGTATTCAATATTTATTTATACTTTACAGACGTTGTCCCGTCTTCTGTGCCCAGCAGTGGATGTCATGTTTTTGTCATAAGAACCTTCTGCTGTCATTAATAAGCACAACAAAGGAAGAATTCGTTTTTAAGAAAACTCCTCATTATGCTTAGTGACAGGTAGTGTGTCTGTCAATTATTTGTGAGCGTCAAGATGGCGGGACCAAGTCCCCAATTTGAAATTTAACACTTGTATGGGTTTGTGCTACATATGTACCATTTGTACCCCGAACCAGACATTTGTACCTCTAAAGGTAAAAAAAGCACGTCAAGACTTACCTGGTCCTGCCATTTTGACGTCAAAGTGGCACGACCTTTTGAAAGCGGTAACCTAAGGCAGTTAATTCTTACCTGAAAACTTAGTACTACATACGTACATGTATATACTAAATTTTCAACACAGTTGTAACTGCCTAATAAAAGTTATGATATAAAAACATTGGTCCCGCCACTTTGACGATTCATGTTATCGCTGAATTTATATGAAAATTGTTATAAATCGTGCAAAATCGAATGTAAATACTTAGTACTGTCTAGGTACAAGAACTTGAGTAATTTTCATAGTCATAACTTAAGTACATCAAAAGTTATCTATCATTCATCGTTTTTTCATATATTTACTTAGTACACGTTAACAGAATTGGCCTGCTTTGGCCTATTCTCTGAAATGGACACATTTATGCAGAAATGAAACAAAATTAAAAAATGTTTTAGTATTATATTAGGATTATATTGGTAGTATAAGGTTTTTATGAAAGAAAAAATAACATCCACTGCTGGGCACAGCCACCCTGGAGTTTATACTAATTACATTCATATGAATAGTTAAGACAGGACAACGTCTGCCGAGCCCTGTAGTTTCTGCCGTTTAGACAAGAATAGGACTACGGTATCCTCTGCCTGGCATATAAGGCGTCCTAAAAGGGGTCCTTGGGGTCGTGGGTGTTGGAGTGGGGTCCCCGGCACCTGCGTCTACGGCCCCGAGAAGGGCTTACGGTTACCCTATGACGGTAACCGCCGTCAGCGATGGTGGTCCCTGGGGCAGACACGTCACCGTTTGCCCAGAGACGGAGTCCGAATACCGGACAGATCGCTTGGGCGGGTCTGCTCGCGACACGTAGGTCACCGTGGGGGTTTAGTCGGTAAGAGTCCGACACTACCCCGTTCGCTGTCCCCATGGCGGCGGGGTGACCATGAAGATTCCCCCACGTAAAAAAAAAGGGCAACGTCTGTCGGGTAGGTACACTAGTTCCACATACCTACGCTTCAAATCGTCAAGTTGTCCAAAATCAACACATTGTATGTAACGGGTGATGTTTCAATATTATTTACCTATCTTACATTGTTTGTTACTTAGCAGACATGACGCAGTTCATACAGCGTTAATTTCTTGTAGGTTAGAGGTCGGTAGAAACTGCTTACGCATGAACGCCACGCTACCACTCCCGTTGAAGGAAGTCGTCTTTTTTTCAACCGACTTAAAAAAAGTAGGAGGTTCTCAATTCGTCTGTATTTTCTTTATGTTTCTTACCTCAGAACTTTCGCCTGGGTGAACTGATTTGGATGTTTTTTTTTATTTGAAAGCTGGTGCTTCCCATATAACTTTGGTCTACCTACTAACTGTGGTCCCATGTAAATTTGGTTCAGTTCCGACAATGGCATCCATGAGAAAACCACATATATTGCAAATTTTACTGGTTGAAGTCGGTTCTTTTTTCTTTATGATATTTAAAGCACACTGAACATGCTTGACCACCATCCTGCCTGATGTTAAGCAGCGATGTGGTCTACGTTGAAGCACACTTGTTCATTAGGTACCTATTTACTCCAGTGACTTGAAGACCTTCAGACTGTACTGCGCAGGAAACACAGAGTCCGGCAAGTCATTCCATATCCTGGCGGTTCGCACTATGAAAGCAGACGCAAACCGTTTGGTTCGCGTCAATGGTACGTATGGCTACTTTATTTATGCCAGATCCACATTCTCGTGCGAGAAACTCCGAAAACGCATTACATTGCTCTGTAAAGTCAATGACTTAGTCCACGCATCACTATTTAAAACGCAATGTTAACCGATCTTGGAAGATCTCGCTCGCTGGATCGGGCAATACGAAGTTCATAAATAAATAAAAATAAATACGGTTCACGCCTTTTAATCCCAAAGCGGGGTAGGCAGAGGCACTTGCTTAATAAGCGTATTTAAACCAACGTGACAGGGGGTGAGCCCATCGCCGTTAGAGGGTTGACACACCTTGAGGTGTGCGAGTTTCATCACGATGTTGTCCTTCACCGTACGAGCGTTGCGTTGCGTACATAGGCTCTGAAAAAGAGTCCCATTTACGCGACCTCCCGGTTACGAGTCAAGTATCCGACCAACTGGACTACAGACGCTTTCACGAAGTTCATTGGGCAAGATAAGCTTAGCTAAGTCGTTAAGTTAATAATTACGCACCTACAATGAAAACAATGACCTTTCTGATTGTTTAAGAAAGCTCTAGGAAAAACAGAACCCGTTTCACCAAACACATCAATAAATATGTCCAATGCACCCATGAGACCATCCAGAGATCGATAAAATAAAAAATATTAGTATTGATTCAAGCAAAAAAAAGCTTTCTTCGACAGTTAAGTTTTACCTCAACTTGATATATCGGCCTTAAACCATTCGACGCATCGTATATACGAGCCATCAAGGTAATCAATTGCCACTTTAAAAAAAAACTTAACAACAAAATTTTTGGACACTCTTTGCGGCTGGTTCCGAGCTTTCGTCCAACTTGATTTGAATTGTGACACTGCAGAAACGGAGAGTGGCAAAAGCTCAAAATAAAGCCCGTATCGTGCTGTAAATCATACTTAAACGTATAAGTAAAACCACTTTTATGTAATCCCTGATTTCTTATATTTTACTTTCCGTGTCGATTTTTGTGAACTTGTACGTACAATGGACACCACATTAACGTTGCAAATTTAATGAATTGTAGGCTTTATTGCAACGCGATTCAGTGCATACGCGTAGAAAATAATTTATTTGTGGTCGTCGATCTGAACGCGAAAAAAAATGTAAATTTAAAATATCGAATTGATGCTTGCAATTTTACGTTTTTTTTTTAAGTCAGAGTTCAGAATATTACGAACTAGTGAACGCCCCGCGATTTCATTCATGCAGTTTCAGTATTTCATACATATAAAACGCTCTATTTAGTGACAAGTTCCACAGGATAGGGATAAAAAGTAGATGTCCTTTGTCAGGGTCTAAACTATCTATATACCAAACTTCATTTGAAATCGGTTCAGTACTTTTGGCGTGAAACTGACACAGACAGACAGACAGAGTTACTTTCGCCTTTATAATATTATTATAGACAAGTTGAAAGTTACGTGATTAAGAAGATAATATGAAGTGACTAGGCGGTTATATCCTTTTTTGTTGGACAATAATATACAAGATAATTTCAGATAATACCGCCCCTGATACCAGTTTTACCTGAACCCTTCACACTTGGAGAAATGTTGAGCAATCAGTTCTTTTTAATGGAGATATCGGTTTAATGAGTGGCGTAATTGCTCTTAAAGTCAAGCGCCCACTGGAACCATGGTAAATTCACGTCATTTATGTAATTCACATGACAGACAGGCGTGAAGTGTATGTATGTATGTTATGTAATTCAAACATTTCTTCTAAATCCTCTTTAAAAGCAATGAAGATTTTTCTAAAAAAAAGCAATCAATGGTGAGGTTATGTGGGTCTCGCACCTACTATACCCTTTTTCACGGCTAAAGAGCTCTGACAGTCTACATTTCTGCATTAGCGCGTCTTTTTCAACACATCTTAAAAATAAACTAAACTAGAATATGAAAAGAAATATTAGTCCTACAAAATCTGCGATTTTTTTGCTGAAATGTAAGTAAAAACATCATCAAGTGTCAGGGCTCTTTAGCTGTGAAAAATTGTATAAAACCCAATAATAACAACTTGTGTTTTATTCCCGGGGCCCCCGGAACAGCCTGAGCCACTACATCCAAGAGTGGTCCCAGTCCAGCCCTTTTCCTCAAGAAAGCCGTGACATAGAACAAATACGCGCTCTGATTGGCTGCTATGTCACGCTTCGTGCGACTCAGCTAGTTTCAA
>SJJU01065044.1:0-10082 GCA_012932125.1 Conopomorpha cramerella
GACAGACGTTTGTCCTGTCTTAACTATTAATATGGTGGCCTGTGCCCAGCAGTGGATGTCATTTTTTTCTTTCATAAGAACCTTCTGCTGTCATTAGTAAGCACAACAAAGAAAGAATTAGCGAAATCGGTCCACCCGTTCCGGAGTTATGCCGTGACAACGAAAAGTGGCTATGATTTTTATGTAATAGATTATTTTTATACTGAACTGAATGTAGTGTAAAACTAACCCCCTTACCAATAAACGCGTTGCCACTTATACAACGGTTATTACAGGTCTACTTGAACTGGTTATTCCGTATTTGACATACAGCTGACAAGTTAAGTTGAGCTTTGTGTATCTTCGAAATAGCAATTCCGCCATTATTAAGTAAGACCCTAGCTATCTTGTGTTTGCATTCCAATCATTTCACAAATTTCCTACCTACATTAAAACTTCCAACAAACACTGTAACAACCAATCACAATGACCATAGCATTGACCTAAAGACGTCACTCATTTCCATCTCAGTTCCCTGGGGGGCAGCACTTTCGTTCTCTACGTATCAGACAAGTCAATGTAAACAACTAACATGTGTATTTTGAACTTAATTTCCTCACAGTTTGTTAATAAATAAAGCTCAAGTTGGTAAACACACATTAAAGTGAACTTAGAGATATCGATCGATATTGGAAATCTAGATACATAAATGACAGATGGATTTGTAATGTGTTTTTTTATATAACTAAGAGGTTATCGATCGTGTCGTGTGCTTTGTATTTTTTTTTACAACTGTGGAGATTTACATGGGTGATGTAATTATTCAGGGGCTAAGTCTGCTCTCACAGTTTCTGTGTTTCCTGCGCAATACAGTTTGAAGGTCTTCAAGTCACTGGGGTGAATAGGTACCTAATGAACAAGTGTGCTCCATCGTAGACCACATCGCTGCTTAACATCAGGCAGGATGGTGGTCAAACGCTTGTTCATAGTGTCATATATATCATCGACTTAATTCTAATAAAGCATAAGTCATTTCAAGCAATTTTTGTTTTATTTGTCATTTCGATAGAGTAGACAAAACTACATTCATCTCTTTCTTGCGTTCACAAACTTTGTTAGTAAGAAAGAGAGCAAATTCGGTTGAAGTAATAGACAATAACTCACGTAAATTTTTTCTAACGGACCTCAGTACCTCTTATTAGAATTTAAAAATTTAAAAACTTCAGCAATCCAGAAGATTAGATTTGATTTAAATAAATTAGATTTTTTTAGAGCTAAAAATGTTCTTGATCCCTAGACACTTTTGATGTGTGTATATCTATGGTAGAAATTGGCATTACAATAACTCACCCAATCCACCAATAACCACTACAATTTTGAAGCCATATGCCGTATTTTAAATATGCCGTGTGTTAGCTAGATGCGAGAAGCCTAAAACAGATCATAGTGGCGTGCAATAGGAGAGGCCTATGTCCAGCAGTGGACAAGTATGGGCTGATGAAGATAATGCCGTGTTTTAATTCAAACAATTCCACAACCTCTAACATCTCATTTGAATCCATAAAAAACATAAACAGTGCTGAAAAAAAACGCGCGCTTTTTTTCACTTTTGTTGCGAGTTAATAGCTGTAAGTATATAGCCGCGGGTAAATGGGCATAATCACGGTTTGTTAAGTCGATAATTGAATCTTCACGAGCGATAAACACTGATAAGCGGAAACAATTGAATTAGTTACTAGATGTGTAGTGTTTGTCGAGGCGACGGAGCGTGGCCAAACTGCACGTAGGTAGGTAGTCGAGGATGCATTGATACAATGGCAGAATACTTTTATTTTCACGATTAAATTGAAAAAAAAACTAAAAAAAAAACTTCACGCCTTTTAATCCCAAAGCGCGGTAGGCAGAGGCTCTTGCTTAATAAGCAAATGCCCACGGATCTTTCAATGGATTGCAATCTTCTAAAATGTACTTGATCCCTAGACACTTTTGATGTGTGTAGTATTTACTTAGAAAAGTTAATTCTATAAAATATTTGCGTAACCTTACCGTGGGACACGGTTAAAACTGTGACAAAGATTTTATCACAGTACTGATGTACAATACTAAACGTATTGTACAAGCATACCATTTCATTATTCACTGTATCTTCAAAATACACAATATAAAAAGAATAAAAAAATACACTTTCAATCCCAAAGCGGAGTAGGTAGAGGCACTTGTTAAAGAAAATGTCCACGGTTCACCAAGCGTATTTAACCCAACGTGACAGGGGGTGAGCACAACGCCGTTATAGGGTTCACACACCTTGTGGTGTGCGGGTTTCATCATGATGTTGTCCTTCACCGTACGAGCGTTGCGTTGCGTACATAGGCTTAGAAAAAGAGTCCCATTGGTACACGTCCAGTAGGCGGACTCTAACTCGCGACCTCCCGGTTACAAGTCAAGTATCCGACCAACTGGACCACAGACGCTCTAAAAATAAATAAAATTAAAGTAAATACATTAGTAGTTTAGACCGGGTGTTAATGCGCGAAATTAACCAAAGACTCAGCCTACAGCCTACTTTCGTTATTTGTCCGACGTTTGCAGCCCGTAAGCTGAATGCTTGTCTTTGGTTAATTTCGCGCATTAACACCCGGTAGCCTCCAGGTTACCTCCAGGGTGCCCTGGAGGTTATACTGGCCTGTGCCCAACAGTGGAAGTCATATTTTACTTATACAAGAACCTTCTGCTGTCATTAATAAGCACAACAAAGGAATAATTAGCGAAATCGGTCCACCTGTTCCGGAGTTATAACATTACAACGAAAAGTGGCATTGATTTTTATATACAACTAGTGGACCCGACAGACGTTGTTCTGTCTTAATTATTAATTATAATCTCCAGGCAGGCCCATGTCCAGCAGTGGATGTCACTTTTTTAAATTTTCTCTACCTTCTCTGTACTTCCACGAATAATTCAAGACCAAAATTAGTCAAATCGGTGAAGGCATTGTTGAGTTATAAACATTACAACGAAAAGTGGCATTGATTTTTATATAATAGACTAGCTGTCCCGGCCAACATTTGTTTTGCCATAATAAGTCGCCTTTGTATCCCGTGTATTGGGAGAAATACAACTGCCAGAAGCATAACAAAAAGATAATAGCCGATTCTCAGACCTACTGAATATGATCGAATATACCTACTGAATTGGATTTGTTAATGAAACGCGCACAGACATTATAACTCAATATTGTTCACCGGGTATATAGGCGCGAATATAATCAAAGTTCTACTGAATACGCATATAAAATTGGGTAAAAATCGGTAATAGCCGTTTCGGAGGAGTACGATAACTAACATTGTGACATGGAAATTTTATATCTATTATATAAAAATCAAAGCCACTTTTCGTTGTCATTCCATAATTCCGGAACGGATAGACCGATTTCGCTAATTCTTCTTTTGTTGTGCTCACTAATGACAGCAGAAGGTTCTTATGAAAGAAAAAAATGACTGCTGGGCAACGTCTGTTGAGTCCGCTAGTATTAAATAGATATAGGTTTAGTTTTACGCGTCATTCACTCACGAATACATAGTTCAATATCTAGTACAGTGATACACCAAACAAATAGTTTAATAGAAATTAAAAAGGTCGATTTCATACAAAGATATCAGGGCTGTTGTGTCAGATTGTATGATATGAGTGAGTGATGTATGATGTATTAGAATGAAAGCTGTTACGCCATTGGCTCGTTACATCAACACGCAGAAGACTCCATAATTGGCCATACAACGGCCATTCAAAACTCGGCTCGGCCACACAATGGGGATAATCGAGTGTATGTGAGGTCACAAAAGCTGGGGATTTCACTTTTCAGCATTTGCGTCTGTCGTAGAGTGAAATGGATCATGGCAAGAGGCTGTTTCGAAATAGCTGATGTAATGAAGGTCGATATCTATACCTACTTTTGTGTGTCTGTGGTCCAGTTGGAAGAGCGTCTGTGGTCCAGTTGGTCGGATACTTGACTTGTAACCGAAAGGTCGAGGGTTCGAGTCCGGTTACTGAACGTGTACCAATGGGACTATTTTTCAGAGCCTATGCACGCAACGTAACGCTCGTACGGTGAAGGACAACATCGTGATGAAACCCGCACACCACGAGGTGTGTGAACCCTATAACGGCGATGGGCTCACCCCCTGTCACGTTGGGTTAAATACGCTTGATAAACCGTGGGCATTTGCTTTAGCAAGTGCCTCTACCTACCCCGCTTTGGGATTAAAAGTGTTATTTGGAGAGACTTAAGTCCAGCAATGGAAGAAATCTGTTTAAAATACACAAAAAAATACATATGACCTATTTTTTGACGTAACAACGTTAAATAACTTGACACTACGGGCTGCATGCACGAAAGAGATGACGTCATTGTCCCGTTCCGCAAACGAGTGTACTACTACTACTACAATGTTGGAGGTTGTCACGTCACACTACCGTCCGTAAATCGTCTTTACAGACAACCATTTTTTTTAATAATACACTCACATACAGGCAGTAAAATACGTATGAATGCGTTTGTATGTATGCGTTTAGCAGTACGTCTCATGGCTAAGTAACTTTAATGCAGTAATAAAGACTTCAACGGGCGATAGTATTTCGCCTAACTGTACTTGCTACACACATCAAAAGTGTCTAGGGATCAAGTGCATTTTATAAGATTGCAATCAAGAATATATTTTACAAAAACTGAATTCATTCATAATTTATTCAAAATGTGGTGATAAGTAATTGATACAGGCATGGGGAATTAGGTAGGAGACCAATCCAAAAAATTAGATTCAGAGTTCTTGATCCCTTGACACTTTTGATGTCTGTATAATTAAAATTGTGAATGATGACGATGATGATGATGACACAGGATTTCATCCCGAAATTCCCACGGGAACGGAATAAACTGAAACCGAGGCACAGCCATTTAACTTGTCCGTCGTTTTATTTACTCGGTGCACTTCCTTTTCTCATAATTTAACTTTTCTGTTTGCGACAATTTAACTTTTCTTCATGTTAAAAATGTGTATAATATAGAAGTAGTTACTTAACATCAGGCAGGATTGTGATTAAACGCTTGGTCATAGTGATAAAAAAAACACTATTTTGCTTTCTCAAACACAAATGAAGAACTCAATATTGTTCACCGGGTGTATAGGCGCGAATATAACCAAAGACAAGCTCGAGCTTACCTTTGTTATTTTACTCGACGTTTCGACGCAGTTGCATGCGTCGTGGTCACGAGTCTTTGGTTATATTCGCGCCTATACACCCGGTGAACAATATTGAGTTATAATGTCTGTGCGCGTTTCATTAAAACATGATCTAACAAAGAAAACCAATTCAAGTAGGAACCGATTTAAATATATAGATACCAAATATCAACAACGCCATTGTCTTGGCATCTATGAAAATCAAACGTCAAACATAAGAAATCAATGAATTTAATGAAAGTCACATCAAAGATTCAACTAAAGATGCCGACCTCGGCCTCCGATTGAAGGAAGTAGAGAAGTTAATTCTATAAAATATTTCTGTAACCTTAGCATGGGACGCGGTTACGACTGTGACAAGATCTGAGAACGTGGTCTAAGAGATAGCTACTACAAAAGTTATTTTTTACAATGAAATAAAAAAAATACACTTCACGCATTTTAATCCCAAAGAGGGGTTGGCAGAGGCACTTGCGAAAGCAAATGTCCACGGTTCACCATGAGTATTTAACCCAAAGTGACGGGGGGTGAGCCCATCGCCGTTATATGCTTCACACACCTTATGGTGTGCGGGTTTCATGACGATGTTGTCAACCAACACCGTCATGAAACCAGCATACCAAAAGGTAAATGAACGGCGATACACACTCTAATCCCTATCACGTTGGATTAAATACGTTGGGTGGGATTTTTTTTCAATACTAAATAACTTTATCGCATTACCTTAATGTCCTAATGTTTATAAATTAAATCCAGTATGCTTGCTTAGTAAGTGCCTCTGTCAACCGCGCTTTGCATAAATGTTTTCTATAGTGTGTAATACATCTTAGTCTGGAGTGCCAGATTGTGGAAAAATACAGGGCGACTCATCTAGAACAGCGACGATCCCTGCAGGAGATCATTAAGGACACAAAGGGTTTGTTACGGTTCCTCGAGGAGCTGGGGTGGTTGGAGTAGCGCCACCCAAATCACGCACAATAGGTGCGTTGGACGTTGAGTTGCGGAAACGCCCTGTATCATCTACATTTACATACTACTACTAGGTAAGTGTGCATAAAATGAATTAAAGCCGCGCGCGTTTCATGCTAAGCCTTCACATCGTGACATAACAACAGCGAACGATGATAAGTAAGTTTTCGTGGCTTACTTCCAATTTGTTATGTTGAATAGATGCTCTCCTCTTTTTTTAAGGCCACAACAAACGTTCCAAATTCATTTTTTTTTTATCGTCCACGCTGATTTGGTTATGCAAAATTTTACTGACTGGCTGGAGAGTTATTTGTTGAACGATATTTTTTTTCTCTACAGCTTCTGTTCGCCAGTTTTTCTAGGTTACGTGATTATTTCTACTGCGTTATGTCAGATAACGCGGTGGGAAAGAATTTTAATAGAATTTCGAGCGTGTTGTATACTGTGTTTGTATTAACTGCACTGTTATGGTGAATTTGTACTCAATGGTACCCACCATTGAGTGTTATGTAATTAAATGGGCCAGACTTTTTTTTACTGTGGAATATTGTTTTGGTGTTTACCAAAAGGCGCGGGGCATATAGATAATGTGAGATTATTGCAAATAAGACACTTCATAATTATAAAAATAATATTTATTTAATACTCGTGGACGCCCCGCGATTTTATTCGCGTAGTGTCACTATCTAAATAAAAATCAAAGCCACTTTTCGTTGTCATTCCATAACTCCGGAACGAGTGGGCCGATTTCGCTAATTCTTCTTTTGTTCTGTTCACTAATTACATCAGAAGGTTCTTATGAAAGAAAAAATGACTACCACTGCTGGGCACTAGATATTCAAATTAATAGTTAAGACAGGACGTCTGTCGAGTCCACTAGTTAAAAAATATATATAGAAAGATGTTGATTATACAATTTTTCAAGATTTAAAAAAAAATCTCTACGTAAAAACCTTCTCTAGACTCCCTAATAATGCGGTTTTCTTTAGGAGATAGAGTGATTCTTGAGGAAGATTTATAATATGTGTAATGCAGTCTGCTGCTCTCTAACTCTAGTTCTTAGCAGCTGAATACTGTTAATGCTTCACGCCTTTTAATCCCAAAGCGGGGTAGGCAGAGGCACTTGCTTAATAAGCAAATGCCCACGGTTCAACAAGCATACTGGTAAAATAACGTTTACCGGAGCTACACACATCAAACGTGTCTAGGGATCAAGAACATTTTTAGCTCTAAAAAAAACTAATTTATTTAAATCAAATCTAACCTTCTGGATTAATTAGGTAGGAAACCAATCCAGAGGGGAATTCCCCATGCCTGTATCAATGACTTATCACCACATTTTGAATAAATTATGAATGAATTCAGTTTTTGTAAAATATTTTCTTGATTGCAATCTTCTAAAATGTACTTGATCCCTAGACACTTTTCATGTGTGTAATTACTTATAAAACGTGGTTTATGTTATTTATTTATACAAACAATTAACAAACATTACATAAAAGTTTAGCCTAATGCGTAATGCTGTACAATAGTAAATCTAAAAAAAAAACAATAACCCCCTTACCAATAAACGCGTTATCACTTATACAACGGTTATTACAGGTCTACTTGAACTGTTTATTCCGTATTTGACATACAACTGACAAGTTGAGTTTTGTGTATCTATGAAATAGCAATTCCGCCATTATTAGTAAGGCCCTAAATGTTTAATCCTGACAAAACTATTTCTATTATTTTTCTAGCGTACAAGGCGGTATGTATCCCTGAAAGTTTTGACAGCGTTTTTGTAGGGATTATGTAAATATTTAAACAAAACTACATCTAGAATCGAGGAGTCGTACTTCACGTTTGAAGACCTCAAAGTATCATCGAAGATTTGCATCAGCACAATACGACCTGCGCCGGCGCCGGCGGCCTTCAACCGATCCACGAGTGCTTCCCATCACGACTTCCGGCGGTGAAAGCAGGAAGGGCAAGGAGCTCTCCCACCGGAAGTGAGTGCGGCGGCCCCGGGGCCTTATGCAACATGGACATTCACGATAAAGTAAGCGACGCAGAGAAAATGTCATGTTGGAAATGACGATTTGCATCTGCGAGCAAATAATTTGCTACGCTTGGTGTTTGAAATGTACAATATACGAGTTTACTTTCATGTACGGTCGGCAAAGAAAGAGACGACAATATGGAGACTCTCTTTCTTCGCTGTCTGTTTTCATGACACTTTTATTTATTTAATACTTTATTGCACTAAACGTACAATGGGTGGACTTAATACTAAAGTATTCTTCTCTACTAGTCGACCTCACAACATGGGAGAACATAATGAATGAATGAATGAATATACTCTTTATTGCACACTGTACATTACAAATATAAAAATAAAAATACAATGGAAAAATTGCAAAAGGCGCCCTTATCGCTCATAGCGATTTCTTCCAGGTAACCTAATTTAAAGATTACAGGAGCTTAGATTACAGGAGTAATGGGGCTGGCGAGTGTTGCTATCTGATCGATAACGTCAATAATATTGTAAAATAATAAAAATACATAGTATATATAGTTATATATATATTTATATACATATTTATATACATATATACCTAATCATATCTAAACCTAGTAATAAATATATACCACATAATATTATAAATCAATACTAATACATAGTAACATAAACCTTATAGTACATAATATATAAACTAGCACTATATACCAATATAATACATACATCCATGAGCACAAACTAATCCGATGACTTCAGAAAATATTCCTTAAGTTTGTTCTTGAACGACTCGGCTGTACAACATAATTAAAATAAATAATAAATACACTTCACGCCTTTTATCCCAAAGTGGGGTAGGCAGAGGCACTTCGGTAATAAGCAAATGGCCACGGTTCACCAAGCGTATTTAACCCAACGTGACAGGGGGTGAGCCCATCGCCGTTAGAGGGTTCACACACCTGTGGTGTGTGGGAGGACATAGGTGCGTAATAAAATTATTATTTACACTTCTATTTGTATAATTAAAACATCAATAGATAGATAGAGAATAGAGTATTGTAACAATTAAAAAATAAATCTTAATTACTTTATATTAATTTAGTTTACACTGAATTATTGTTACAATCTCTATTTTCTACTAGCTGTCCCGACATACACTTTTTTTGCCGTAGAAAAATTTGTACATCGTGTATAATGGCAGAAATACACCCTTGTCTGGATTGTCACAAATAATTCAAGACCAAAATTAGTCAAATCAGTCCAGCCGTTCTCGAGTATTAGCGAGACTAACGAACAGAAATTATTTTTTATATAATAGAATAAGATCTATCTATTGATTAAAATAAATAAATACACTTCACGCCCTCCAGTCCGAAAGCGGGGTAGGCAGAGGCACTTGCTAAAGCAAATGCCCACGGTTCACCAAGCGTACTTAACCCAACGTGACAGGGGGTGAGCCCATCGCCGTTATAGGGTTTACACACCTTGTGGTGTGCGGGTTTCATCACGATGTTGTCCTTCACCGTACGAGCGTTGCGTTGCGTACATAGGCTCGGAAAAGAGTCCTATTGGTACGCGTCCAGTAGCCGGACTCGAAAACGCGACAGATTATTTCGTTGTTCAAACAAAAACAAACGTTACGTAACATGTTGGTTAAAATTAAAAAAAAAGTGTATGTTTTTTCCGAATCGATTTGTTTATGAAACAACAACAATGAAGAAAATAAAACATTCTCGTAACAAGATTATCGTAATATAACGAGATTGCTTATGCGGTTTGGCATTAAGCTGGACGGTCATTGATTTTTTTATTTTATATTTTTTTTAATGACTTGTTCATTAAAATAAAAATACGTTTGACCACGATCCTGATTTATAACTCAATATTGTTCA
>SJJU01065150.1:0-10367 GCA_012932125.1 Conopomorpha cramerella
TAATCCCAAAGAGGGAGGCAGAGGCACTTGTTAAAGCAAGTACCCACGGTTCACCAAGCACCCAAATGGGCTCACCCCCTGTCACGTTTAACCCAACGTGACAGGGGGTGAGCCCATCGCCGTTATAGGGTTCACACACCTTGTGGTGTGCGGGTTTCATCACGATGTTGTCCTTCACCGTACGAGCGTTGTCAATTTACTACAAAAATGACAGTTTGGATCCAAAAGAACTATTAGATTTCCATACATATTGCTTGAAAAGTGACAGACAGTGCAACGCTTGCAAGTACCCAACGCTATACCTCTACAGGCGCAACGAAAACTTTTTTTTTATAAGAAATACTTATTTAAACTTAAGAAAAAAAACAGTTTACATTCTTCATTAAAAACAAAGATGTTATTTACTACTCGGCTTTATATACGATGAAATAACCAATTCACGTTCGAAAATATTTCACGGCATAAAAGCCCATTAAAGATCACATTATGAAATGTTCATTTAATTTTTTGAATAGGTACCTTTTTGTACAAGTTCCATTATTGCGGTACACCAGTGACGTAGCAGTGCTCCACATACCAATCTCGCTGTATATTGTACTAGCTGTACCCCGCGGTGTTACCTGCGCTGTAGGCCGCTCCCGTGGGAAAATTGGGATAAAAATTTGCTTATGTTACTTCTAATACCTTAAATAATACGTGTACAAAGTTTCGTGATGATCAGACAAGTAGCTTTCTTAATAAACAAAGTCATGTTCACTTTAATATTATATTAATACTAGCTGTCCCGGCAAACATTTGTTTTGCCATAATAAGTTGCCTTTGTACCCCGCGTATTGGGAGAAATACAACTGGTAGACGTATAAAAAATAGATAGTAGCCGATTCTCAAACCTACTGAATACGCATACAAATTTTGGTAAACATCGGTAAAGCCGTTTCGGAGGAGTATGGCAACGAAAACTGTGACACGAGAATTTTATATATTAGATTATTATGTTTTTTGCCCATGACATCAATGCGGAATTTTCAAACTCCAAAAATTTCTAACCTAGATGTCGCTAGTAGATAGTCAGGGTGACATTAGGCCTTTACACGTTTTTTATTATTTGGGTAAGTTATTCAAACTTCAGACACTTTTATAACATGTAAACAAACAATAAAAAAATAACTGTCACCTTCAATACATACTGCTTGAAGTTCGTCATTTCGTTGACATTAATCCCCCCCTAATACAGCTAGCGCCATCTGTCATAACTAAGAGAAACAAGGGCACTGAAAATTCCCCGTTTAGGTCAGTAATAAATATGGTTTCTAATGAAAAATATTGAGTCAGGTTAGGTTTTAAATTAAACAGGCCTTGTTTATTTATTGCGCTAAAATTGTACATAGTCGAACTTAATGCTATAGATCATTTTCTTCCAGTTAAACTTGGGTTCTTGATACCAACTCGTTGAGGGGTAAACAGAGATAACGATGCACGACCTTGACACTGATATCAGCTTAATAATATTCACGTATTCCGATTTTTTTCTATTCCGATTCCATACGACTATTTCTTATTTATTTTAAGTACACATACATATAAGTGTTACCAGCGTTGACAAGTTAATCTCGCTCACTTCCCCTCACACACCGTGTCACTGCCAAAGCTGTCATTGGTGAACGAGAAGAAAAAAAAAGCTCCACAAAAAGCGCCGAATTGATTAATTAGCCGCACGTTGTCACACAGCTCTGTTAATGAACAGAAAGAGATCGCTAATGATTGGGTGTGACCTCTATCTAGCCTAGCTGCCAAGTAATTACTACAAGATCCGAAGCTCAGGGTCGCGGGGCGTGGCCAGCCGGGGTCGACGACCCCACTCTCAAGAACTTCAGAAATGGCAGACGCGAATCGTAGACCGGCCCGAAAA
The DNA here is from genome assembly GCA_012932125.1 of Conopomorpha cramerella. Classification (NCBI taxonomy): domain Eukaryota; kingdom Metazoa; phylum Arthropoda; class Insecta; order Lepidoptera; family Gracillariidae; genus Conopomorpha; species Conopomorpha cramerella. The sequence continues at coordinate 1,910 of SJJU01065150.1, forward strand.
ATTGATTTCCAAACGATCGTATCGCCAAATCTTTTAAGTGACATACCTACTTTACGTGTCGTTAGTTAGATAACGTAATTATAGGTGTTTTTTTTTTTTTGGTAGAAATCAATTAAACTGTTTAATATTCGATAGAGGTTAGACTTAGAAATAATATAGTAGTGTCGATTTTGTATTCGTTTTAATGCTAAATAGTTGTAGGGAAATATCACGTTTTAAGTTGATGATGAACACCAGCTGTGTTCATCACGGTTATTTATGGCTAACACGACTTTTGGTATGCGAATTTCATCGTAGGGTTTTTCATTTCCACATCAGTGCTTAGTGTATGCTAAGTAAAAATATGAGAACCAATACTTGTCCCCCAGACGGGTAATCAAACGCTTGTTTATACTTAATACAAAACAAAACATGTATTTGCGGCTGGAGTCTGTAGTCCAGTTGGTCGGATACTTGACTTGTAACCGGGAGGTCGCGGGTTCGAGTCCGGCTACTGGACGTGTACCAATGGGGCTCTTTTTCAGAGCCTATGTACGCAAAGCAACGCTCGTACGGTGAAGGACAACATCGTGATGAAACCCGCACACCACAAGGTGTGTGAACTCTGTAACGGCAATGGGCTCACCCCCTGTCACGTTGGGTTAAATACGCTTGGTGAATCGTTTACTAAGCAAGTGGCTCTGCCTACCCCGCTTTGGGATTAAAAGGCGTGAAATGTATTTTTTTAAACATGTATTTTATGAATACTCAACTCAAAAAGTGTCAACATTCTCATCCGCTGCATGAAGTCCGAGGGTCTCCTCAAATGATTTCCATGATAATTTCGGAGGAACAGTAATCGCCACGCTTGGCAGGCGGGTTGGTGATCGCAGTGGTGTTGTGGTTTAACTCACAGAGAGCGCTGCTGCCCGTTCTCTGGAGAGTTCCCTCGGTCGCCTCGTACGACCCCCATGACGGGAAAAGTTGGGCTGGCGTGGTGACACAATTTGTATTCTATTCGCCGTCACCACACGGCTAAGTGTATGGTATCTATTCTTCATAGTTAACAGCTTAGGTTTTAGCTGCCGACCGTCCTCTGGAGAGCTCAGTCGGTCGGGATATTGTAAAATTTTCACGGCTTAGTTTTTCCTTGAATTGCGCCATCAATGAAGGCACAATTGATTCCCCTTGTCATGCAGTGATTGATAAAGATTTCTATGTTGTAGTATTGCTCTATTCTTTTAGCTGTGCAAGTTTTAATTGACCCCCTTTTGTATGTATCTTGTTCCTTACTGTAGGCCAGTTTGTAACGGACAGTTACTTTTATTTCATGCCGCAGTGAAATTGCACTTAAAATTGAATCACTTCGAAAACAGTTACGGAGATATTTAAGCTCATGCTTGGCGCACACAACAAAAAAATGTGGGAACAAAATAACAAAAGATATGAAAAGAACGGTATCTATATTTGTATTATCCACTGAAACTTAAGCTGTTAACTATGAAGAATTATAGATACCATACACTTAGCCATGTGGTGACGGCGAATAGAATACATATTGTGTCACCACCCCAGCCCAACTTTTCCCGTCATGGGGGTCGTAAGAGGCGAGGGAACTCTCCAGAGAACGGGCAGCAGAGCTCTCTGTGAGTTAAACCACATCATCCCACTGGGATCGCCAACCCGCCTGCCAAGCGTGACGGTTATTGGTATTTCTCCCCAAACGACCATGAAAGTAATCTGGGGAGGCCCTTATCCAGCAGTGGACTCCATGTGGCTGATGGTGATGATTAATTATATCCTTTACTAGTGGACGCCCCGCGATTTCATTCGCTTAGTTTAGTAGTACCTGCATCCCAAATTTCAAGGGTCTAACTTGAACCGTTTAGATTTTTCATACAAAAGAATTTTCCCGTTTATTCCCGTTCCCGTGGGAATTTCAGGAATTCCTTTCTTAGTGCGCCCCTATGGTACCTAAGCTACGTCCGTACCAAATTTCATGTGCCTACGTTTAGCCGTTTGGGCTGTGCGTTGATATGTCAGTCAGTCAGTCATTCAGTCAGTCAGTCAGTCAGTCAGTCAGTTAGTCCGTCAGTCAGTCATTCAGTCAGTCAGTCAGTCAGTTAGTCCGTCAGTCAGTCAGTCAGTTAGTCAGTCAGTCAGGTTTCCTTTTATATTATTTTATAAATATTAAGATAACATAGGCCTGAGTCTTTTTCACATCTGTCTTCGACACATTACATCTCCTATTCTATATCATTTATAAATATCTAAGTAACTAACTACGTTATTGAACTAAACTCTTTGTTAGTTTACTTAACGCGTCGTAACAGTCTACCTACCTACGTATCGTAAAAGATAAATCGCCCCCAAGTATTTTGACAGCAACGTTGACATTCATATTTCCTGTCGTAAAAGCTGTGCCTTTTTTCATACAGAACGTCATAACTACAAGCGTGAGCGGCAAAAAGTGTTTACAAAGCTACAAGCAAACGGACAATCTTCATGCGCCTAACGGGGGAGCCGGGAGATTTTTTGCCATACCACTGTGACCCACTCTACCCCACTATCGATTCACACTGCAGCCGAATGGCGCACGCACAGCCATAACCCCTGAATAACGGCCCTACAATATTTCCATGAATACATTTGATATAAACTATGTAAGTAAGTACTGGTGCGGTCGTACTGGAATACTACATTTTACAACGACCTCGAGGACGGTACGAAGTGCTTTGAGACACGGTTCAGTTTATGACGGTTGTGTTTTGATAGGTCATCCGATGTTATGTCAAGTGCCTGTATTAAGAACGGTACAGCTTTCCATAGGCCCCCGTACCACGAACTAGCGATGCTGTTGAGTTCTGGAGACGAATGATGCCGCAAACCAAGTACATCTATTTCCTTGTGCTCAAATTTGGTTAAGACACTGGGTCCACAGTGATGGAGGAAGAAACAAGTTGTGGCGCGCTTTTGGGGAGGCCGATGCCCAGCAGTAGACGTCAGTGGGCTGATTATAATTAATCCATGTTGAGGTGGTGGAAATGTTTAGGTTGGGATGGTGAACACATAACTTCGCCATACTGCTAAAATACTACACACATCAAAAGTGTCTAGATACATTTTAGAAGATTGCAATACAAAAATTGAATTCATTCATAATTTATTCAAAATTTGGTGATAAGTCATTGATACAGGCATGGGGAATTAGGTAGGAGACCAATCCAGTAGATTAGATTTGATTGAAATAAATTCGATTTTTTTAGAGCTAAAAATGCTCTTGATCCCTAGACACTTTTGATGTGTGTAAGTACATAGTAATTATTCTTTTCTCGCCACTGTACTCGTACTACCGTGCGCCAGGACCAAGTTGCACTGGTGTTATCCATCTCGGGTATCTCATGGATTTAGCGAAAGGCATTTCACAGTAGTTGGATAGCGCACGCACTTCGCAGCGGCGAGCGGCTTCGTCAGCAACCTAATCGATATTGTAAATTGTCTTAGATTTTATGTTTAACGAATTCCACAGTGAAACCGGCTGAAATTAGCTTTTGCGATCGGTGAGTTTTTAGTGCATTAGCGGCGAGCCTAAAGGCTAACTTTTAATGTCAGATATACGTGCGTTTAATTTTTATTCGCGTGGTAATTTCGGTATAAAATGCAGTGGGGTAGAAGCTCAGTTTAAGTCATAAGTTGTGACTTGTTCTGACTATGATACATATATACAGACTTCAAGCCGTTGCCCAGAGGGGTAGGCAGAGATCATGGAACTCTTCTTGTCACGGTCTTGACCTCTCAAACCTCTTTCTTATGTATTATGACCCAGTGATAATCTAGTATGTAGCTTTCTAACGGTAAACAACTTTTTGAAATTCGTCCTGTAGTTTTAAATGTTTATTCGTTGGATTACGTTTAAAAGAAGTTTTTGTGTGACTTTCGGCAAAAAAAAGAAGTTTTTATAGAAAAAAATAATAATAATCTATTAAAAATGATTATAGTAATGCTATAAAGTGCAATTTACCTAAATAATCACTGCACTGTTACAAGAAACGTTTCTCTTGTAACAGTGCAGTATTATCATTCAGTTGTTTTTGAGTTTATTCGTTGGGTAACGTTTAAAAAAAATGTTTTGGTTGACTTTCCGAAAATAAAAATAAAAAAGTGTTTTGTAGAGAAAAAAAATTATCTACTTAAAATGATTATAGTAAAGTTACAAAGTGCGAATTACCTAAATAATCACCGGACAGTTACAAGTCAAACGTGTTATTATTCAAGTCGGTGTAACGTTGAATAGAAATTGGTTTGAACAAAAAAAAAACTCTCACAAAGTCTCAATTTAGTTTTATCTCAAGTTGATTGCTTTTGAATTGTATTCACCGATTCCTCACAATAATGTACATACGGGGACTAATATAGTATCCAAATTACGACTCTATTGTCGTTAGCGTAAGATATTTTTTACTTGTTTCTCATACGGATGACATTGGGATAAATACCTTTACCGATGCCTTTTTTTATAAGAGGATTTCTCATGGACATTCCGTCGCATGTGGAGGTAGTATCGCTCTCCTTCCGACTTTCCGACTATACCCCCACGATGGCCGCCGTGTCTCAAGCTGGACGGGTCCCGGGAGTACCCGAAGGAATTTCATTAGAACTTGGGTTAAATACCTACTGCTGAACAGCAGCCTCTTCCGCCATGAGATTAAAAGGGGGGTAAAATAAGCGTTAGCGTGCTGCAAGATACACACATCAAAAGTGTCTAGGGATCAAGTACATTTTAGAAGATTGCAATCAAGAATATATTTTACAAAAACTGAATTCATTCATAATATATTCAAAATGTGGTGATAAGTAATTAATAGAGGCATGGGCAATTAGGTAGTAGACCAATCCAGAAGATTAGATTTGATTTAAATAAATTAGATTTTGTTTTTAGAGCTAAAAATGTTCTTCATCCCTAGACACTTTTGATGTGTGTATCTTGCAGCACGCTAACGGTTAAAGAATTACCAAAATCCTAGAGTAGTTTCTGATATTATTCGTAAGAAACGTACCTACATAAGTACATCTAGAAATAAAAAGTTATTCCTGTTTTATGATCATTACATACAGGTACAAGTTGCTCCCCGCTGTCTGTCCCTATGTATGCTTATATCTTTGAAATTACAAGAGGGATTTTAATACGGCCTCTTTTATTAGATAGAGTGTATCCAGGGGAAGGTTTATATGTATATTACATGCATAATATAGTAGAGAAACACTTAGTAATGGCATTGCACTTGTGCGAAGTCGGGGCGGGCCGCTAGTATACAACAGAGTGTGCGCGCTGTCTGTCCTAATATATGCTTAGATATTTAAAACTACGTAACGGATTATGATGCGGTTTTTGTAGTAGATAGAGTGAATCAAAATAGGTTTATGTACAATACATGCATACTGCGTGTAAAAGGACCACGAGCAATGGTCTTAGAAAGGTTCTTGGGCTCTGCAATATGAACAACCTTGTCATAACAATCACTATGAACAAGCGTTTGACCACCATCCTGTCTGATGTTAAGCAGCGATGTGGTCTACGATGGAGCACACTTGTTCATTAGGTACCTTTCACTCGCGACTTAAAGACCTTTAGACTGTACTGCGCAGGAAACAGACTCCGGAAATTCGTTTCACACCTTTCCACACCTTTACTTTATGCGACAATGTGGGGAAAAAACAAAAAAAAAGTTCTTCTCCATACATAATAGACCCAACCCATCAACGGTTCTAAGACCATTGCTCAGGGTCATTTTTACCAGGAGAGATAAACTAAAAATAAAAAATATTTTACAACAGCACACATAAACATTTTTTTTTCATTTAAATATATACTTATATAAATAAAACACCCAGACACATTCAACAAGTGCTTAAAAGCTCATCACCTAAGCACCTGTCTGCGGTGGGAATCGAACCCACGACCCTACGGAGCAGAGGCAGACATGCTGACCACTACACCAACGGACCCGTCAAAAACACTGTATATTGGAAAAACAACAACGTTTAACAAGAGCCTAGTACGGTCGGCCAAGAAAATGGTCTATCAGTTTCGATGACACTTCCCGTGTCACTGAAACATCAATAAGGTAGAGTTGGTGTATTGTGACAAGTGAACAATGAACCTTAATGTCTAATGACATTCATATGAGTTTCAACCTTAGGGTGGTAGAGCAGATTCTTGGCCGACTGTACCTACTAAAATAAAAAAAAGAAATGTACCATGCGCCAAAGCCAATGGTCATGTGTCAAGGTCGAACGGTTTTATTTCTCGTTCGCGAATTGGATTTTTTTCGCCAAAATGTAATATGTATTTTCGAAATGAAGAATAGTTTCGAACACGAAATGTCGAGGCATAAAACCGGTTTAATATATATTTTTTTATTTATGCGTGGCCGTTCTTTGAATGAAGTGGTAATAGTGATGTCTAAGATTATCATAATTTAGTCTAGACAAGGCGATCATTGTTTCGAAATATATGTATATATATAGGTAAGTAATTTCGTTGGGAGCGTCTGTGGTCCAGTTGGTCGGATCCTTGACTTGAAACCGGGAGGTCGTTAGTTAGTCCAGCTACTGGACGTGTACCAATGGGACTATTTTTCAGAGCCTATGTACGCAACGCAACGCTCGTACGGTGAAGGACAACATCGTGATGGAACCCGCACAATTGAGTGAACGAAACGTCAAGGTGTGTGAACTCTATATAGGCAATGGGTTCACCCCCTGTCACGTTGGGTTAAATACGCTTGGTGAACAGTCAGCATTTGCTTTAGCAAGTGCTTCTGCCTACCCCGCTTTGGGATTAATTAATAGGCGTAAAGTGTATTTCTATTTTTATTAAGTATATTTTATTTATTTTAATTTCGTAAAAATGTACGATTTTTTTAAATCAAATATTTTATTGTGTGTGTATTAGAATTCATCTAGTAAAAACTTTTTTGTATCTGAATTATAAATTCGAATTACGACGTAACAAAACAAAATGTCTACCTGCTGATGTTAGACGTCATAATGACGTATTTTTTATAAACAATTGTTTGGGTTTGCTATTTTTTTTTGTAAGTAAAGTTTGTATTTCTTTTAATATCAGACTTATGCTAAATCACAAATCAATGCAATAAATTTAACAGTGTCTAAACTGGCTTATTTTAAAACGAAATAAATAGTAACGTATAGTTTGCATATTATATTTGTTCACTTTAATAACTTAACAACCTAACATGTCATTTTTTCTTGCTCTGTAGGCATACTTACCAATCATATACAGCATGTTTTTTTATATTTTAGAACAACACACACATTGCCTATCCCATGTTTAGTAGCTAAAGCACTTGTGATATGATTCAGACAACGAAATAGAATTATCTAAATACATATATAAATAAAACATGCAGACACATCCACAATTACTTAATAGCTCGTCACCTAAGTACCTATGAGCGTTGTTAATCGAACCCACAACCTTACGGAATAGATGCAGACATGCTGACCACTACACCAACGGGTCCGTCAAAAAATGATGAACGATTCGATAAATATATTCTGAACTTTGAAGATATAGCTTAGAAATTTTCAAAGCACGACATTGTTCACAAAGCTTAGATACTTAACTTTAAGACGTCTCCTAAACAGCTTACACATTTGATTACCAGCACAGCCTCCAACACAATCCCTAGATCACATTTATTCAGCTTCCGTGAATAACCCAATAAAATATTATTTATTGACTCAATCAGCTGTACTGTCACGAGCTATGAACTGAACGCAACAAACTATGTACATAAATGTACTCGACTTACGAACAAATATCTACTTCCACTGCCCGTCAAAGTATTATAAACTCTATTACAAGGGAATAAAGTGGTGTATATTCACGTATACAGTATTTAAAGATCAATTTAAAGTGGTCTCGAGTTAGATTATTACCTGAATCGTCGCCTGAGTGCCGATGAAAGCTCTCTGTAGGTTCAGAGAGCATTAGGACCGATTGGGAAATGCTCCCAAAGGATTAGCGATACTTGTTGGAAATTTGTCAAACATATCGATTGTCATTTGTTCAGTTAATCGTCCAATAGTTTTGTATGTCTCTTCCTGCTTGTTTGGTTCGTTGACAGGTCGACATTGAACACTTTTTTACAATTTAGTTTTGTGTAATGGTTCAATTAGGAATAATAAACGTTGTATAAATAAGTAAGAAGACAAAACAGTACCAGGGCTATACACGATATTGTGCTGTAAACAAAAATAAAAATAATTGACCCTGCATATACAAAAAAAAAACAAATAAGCACCACAAACAAAAATCCCTCACGCTGTATACAACCCCGCGCCACAGATCAGACAAATCCACGCAGTATATCTCAGCGCCACAGAGTAGGTAAGTGCAGTATGCAAATTTCGCTTTATCGCGTCTCACTCTGGTCGTAGTTCTCTGCCCCCC
>SJJU01065198.1:0-12455 GCA_012932125.1 Conopomorpha cramerella
TCCCAACCTTGTTACGAAAATATTATATTTATTAACATTTATATGATTTTAGTTTCTCACTAAGCCAGGATGTGGAAAGACTTGCCGGAGTAGGTATGTGTGTACTGCAGTGTGGTGTGCACTGGGTTTTACGATAAGGTAGGTAGTAATCCCCAAGGATTGACACCTATGTATAGGTAACTTGTCTTAACCAAATACAGGTACCTACCTAGATAGGTACACAATAGCCTATGCCGTGAGTACAACAAACAAATATCATGCAATAACTCTTTTATTAGGTCGGGTAGCCAAAATACTAAGGTAGGCAGTGTCTTTTTGCCTATATGGTGTGCACGTCACTGGTTTACTGCGCAGTGCAGTCTGATGGTCTTCAAGTCACTGGGGTGAATAGGCACCTAATGAACAAGTATGCTCCATCGTAGACCATGCCGCTGCTTAACATCAGGCAGGATGGTGGTCAAACGCTTGATCACTGTGTTTAAAATGTAAAAAAAGATTTCAATCTGTTATTTCGCGGTTTTAGTGATTTAACTATGCGTAGGCCACAGACGGTGGCTGTAAAGGGAAATCTTTAAATTTCACATGCCGCCTGATCGCTCCCGGGGCCCCGGGGCTTATGGAGGGAAATGCGGCGGAAGCGGCGAGCGAAAAAGTGCTTAAATGTGTCATGTTTTTCGTCAAAAAGGTTTGCAAATAAAGCTGTTGACTAATAGCGTCTATTATTTCGTCTAAAGGGATTTTGTGTGCATTCCCGTAGACTGTGTTGACTGGAGTAAAGTTTTCTGTTTTTTTTTTGTATATACAGGGTGGAACACACAACAATAGTCGAAAATTCCAAGTTAAGCATTTTCGATTGTCAGCAATCACGTAGGAGTGGTCAAAAGTTTTCAAAAATGACTCCTAAAAAAAGTGCTACAAGCAATGGAGTGGAGTGTGGAGTGCTTCAGTAACTGCACACTTCACTAACAGTTATTGCCAAAAATCTTTTCTGACAGCCAACATGGCGTTGCCCCCGTACTGCGACACATAACGATTCCTAAACAATAACATGCGATAATAGTGTATTATGATAAGTTCATTGATTATAGTTACTAACTTGAAATCATATTTATATAAAAACAACAAAGTTTGTACTATAAGGACCACTTTAGAATGACGTTAAATAGCCAAAAGTCCTGGGCCCATAATGCATACCTCATTCAATATTCAATACCCAATTCTTTATTGCATTTTAAGTGTGCTCCACCGCACACCACATCGCTGCTTAACATCCGGCAGAATGTGGCTCAAACGCTTGTTCATAATGTATAAAGGAACAAGCACATGTGATCCCGACTGTACCCGCGGAGTACGAGAGGATTACATAGCATTAGTTTACTTTAATGCTCGCCGCGGTGAGGTAAACCATAACGTGAGGAATTTCTGAAAACATATTTTTCATATTTTACTTTTCGACGGATTTCACTCGCGAGTTCCGTTTTCGACGAATAAAAAAATAATATTTTCGTGTGTAAATTTTTCACGGCGCTGTTGTTTTAGAGTGGCGAGATTAACCGTGAAACGTTGTAAGGAACCGTTTATTTCTGTGCTTTTGTTGAATCTAGAAAAATAGCTGCCAAATATGATAAAACAACTACGAAAACTTCACCGTGTAGCACATCCCCTCGTGCTACGCCGTAGCACATGACTACGACTTTCGTACATGGATATAAAAAAAGTTATGATACACTGAAACGGAAGTTAATAAATCACATGACAATACACGCAAGCTATATTGCCACGTCACGTCACGTCACATCCTTTATTGATAGAGCACTCGATAAACGAGTATCATTGTGATCTATGGCCGAGCCCCTTTGACGCCATAACGCGTCCGGGCGGCATTGTCAGGGCTGCCAACTTTACATAAAAATAACAAGCCGGTGAGGCAAAAGGGTGGTGCCCGTCTTCCCCATTCGTTTACGGCTTTACGACTTCATTGTTAGGGTTTTGCGTTGAGAAAGGTAAAGAAAAGTAAACTAGGGTAGTATTGAAAATATTATCTTACCTTCTTGACTTACCTTCGTAAAGTACTAGTGGGTGCTCCGGGATTTTGTTATCTACATTTAAACCAATTTAAATTGCCACAGTGACAAAAACAACAATACTACTGCTATATACTATTGCTGTATACAATAATCGATACTTCGGGGTAGAAAGGTTCGTAAAAGCCCAATTGAGTTATGAATGCTGGCTTATGCAGAATTTTCCGCACTATCGATTGGTCTATATAACGGTAAGTTGATGATATGGTTTATACGACCTTTCTACCTCGAGGTATATGTAATTAGTTAGCCTGTATTTGTCGTGATTATACGATGCAGGGCTTATTTGATCACATACATATTTGTGGGTAGTCATCTCGACCCATTCATTCATAGCAAAGTGAGTCCAAATCAAAGTCAAAATTTCTTTATTTCACCGTTATAAGTGCTATAACATACAGATATACAGTAGCATAACACAAAGCTTCATAAACGTTTTTCATGACTTTAAAAACAAAAGTAATCGTCCCCGGTTCGAATTAATGTCTTTTACTGGCCAGAAGAACCGGGAAGAAACTGGCATCTTTTCAAATCGCCAAGGCTTACTGCTAAGTATATGTAAGCGACGCAACTTACAGTGGAACCTTTTTTGTTAACCTTTTATATTTTATGTTATGTCACTGTCAGTTAGTTGTCAATAAGCTGTCACTTTGTAAATAAATTTTGGTGTAAATATAGTTTTGGAGTGAAAACGACGTGCCTTTAATTTCTGCAATCAACATTTTGGTCCTTCGAGCCGGATCGATGTTTACAACACCACCGGCGTCAGTGATGCAGACCCGCAGCCAGTCTCGGAACGCTCGCCAAGCAGCGGCACTAGATGGAAGAGAGACGGCGGCTGCACAAACGTGCACGTTACACCCAGCGTCGGTCAAACATGAGTTGCAGGCGAGTGAGGAAGTGTCGACGGTACCAGCTGGACCTACCACCGTCGCACGATCAGTATCCAAGAGATCGTCCATCGCAGCCATCAAAAAGCGGCTTCAATTCGAAGCAGCGGAACAGAAGGCGCGAATACAAATGGAGCTTATAGACAAGAAGCTCGAAGCTGATATGGCCGACCTAGAAGAAAGCGAATACAGTCCACACAATAGCGAAGCGAACAGTGCTACTCGCGATGTTGAGGAGTGGCTAGAACAGAACCAGCAGCCAGACTTGGAGGTACAGCAGCCAGTCCACTTAATGGGTAATAAGGATGAGCTGCGCGCGCCGGCCTCAGTTCCCGGTAACAATATGATCCAGTGTCTAGCTAGCGCGATAAGTAATTTGGCCAAAGCCTCAAACGTGCAAACGAATGCACAGCTATTGAGTAGAGTTAGCACACCTAAAGAGCTCCCTGAGTTCGCAGGTGACCCGTTGGAATGGCTACAATTTAAGACAGCATTTCAAGAGTCTACGGAAACATGTGGGTTCACGCCCCAGGAGAACTTGATGAGGCTCAGAAAGAGTCTACGCGGCGCCGCTAAAGAGGCTGTTTCGGCCTTACTTATTAGCGCCTCATCTCCTGACAGAGTTATGTCCACACTGAAGCTACGGTTTGGCAATCCGGAATATATAGTTTCCAGGATCATACAGGACATAGAAAGGCAACCCCCATTATCCCCGGAGTACCATAAGGATATCATACAATTTTCGGTAAGAGTTCAAAATTTTATAGCCGCAGTGTCAGCTGTAGAACGACAAGAGTACTTGCAGGGCGTGAGTATAGCCGATACCATTCTGTCGAAGTTGCCTACTGTACTTCTGTCGAAGTGGGCGGACTACAGTTATACACACATAATGGAAGGGAAGAAATCCCGTATGGAGATAGTCTCGGACTTCCTAACCGATGAGGCTACCAAGGTATCTGTCACGTCTAGCGTTGTGCTTATGAACTCGCGGAGTAGCGATCACGGGAAGTACAAGTCCGGTAAGAACGCGCAGAACGTATTGGTACAATCACACAGCGGCAAACAAGACTGTCATTTTTGTCATAAATCTGTACACAGCTTAGCGGAGTGCAAGAAATTCAGAAGGGCGCTTCGTAAAGATCGATGGCGCTACGTGAAGCGTTACGGGTGGTGCTTCAAGTGTCTGGCGTCCCGACACGAGCGAGCAACGTGTCCTGCGCCTGTCTGCGGCGTCCACGGCTGCAGCGAGCAGCATCATCGCCTTCTGCACTACCAGCCGCCGGTGGGCGGCGACTACGAAGGTGTTAAGCGCGGTGGTAGTAGCGGCGGCGGCAGCGGCGGCGGCGGCGGTCGGCGCGGCGGCAGCGGCTGTACTGCCGGACACAGCTCGGTGCGCATTCGGGAAGTATCCGACGAGACCGTGAGTAACGTTAAGCCTATTATAGAGACTGTAACGAACGTGAACAGTGACAGCGTGGTTTTGTTAAAAGTGGTTCCTATTAGATTGTATGGACCAAAGGCTGTAATAGACACTTAGGCCTTGCTGGATGACGGATCTACCGTGTCTTTGATTAGCGCTGAGCTAGCCGAAAAGGCTGGTTTGCACGGACACAGTGAGACGATGCGGGTGTGCGGTGCCTTTGCATCTAACAATTTAGTTTGCGAGTCCGTTGTAATGAATGTCGATTTGTCTAACCCTAGCGACGATTGTAAACGCTATAATATAAAATTGCATTGTGTAAAAGAGTTGCAGTTACCGAAACAATGTCTAGGAGTAGTTGATTATAAAAAGTACGCTCACTTGCTAAAAATGTCAAATGAAATTATGTGTAACGTAGACTGTGTACCCCAGATATTGCTAGGACAGGATAATTATAATTTGATTGTACCGCTAGAGATTGTTATGGGTAATAACAGCGAGCCTTCAGCTACACGCACTCCGCTTGGGTGGTGCGTCCATGGGAGAGTTAGCGGAACTTTACGTACTCAACAGCCGCACTCAACTTTACTTTTAGGCGAGCTCGGTTCTCCTTGCAGGGTATCAGGTGACGTAGGGATAGAGTCTTTACGTGACTCACATGAGGCACTAAGTGCGTCATTTTCTATTGATTATCTCGGGGTGTCAGCGAAGCCACGCCAGAACAGAAACGACGCTTGCGCGCAAGCGATATTAGAGGCTACCGCTTCGTTGGTCGATGACAGATTGGTCGTGGGCTTACCGTGGAAAGACGAAAGCTCTATTTTACCGAATAGCTATCCGCTAGCCACGGCGAGACTTAAAGGTGTACAGAAGAAAATGCTAGCTAATGTAGAGTTTGCGAATAGGTATAAAGAACGAGTCGTTCATCTTTTCGATAACGATTTTGCCCGAGAATTGTCCGCGGAGGAGGCGCAGGTGCGGACTCATCATAAGTGGTTCCTACCACATTTTGGAGTGGATAACCGTGATGCTCGATGCTCGCAGCAAACGCTTGCATATGACACGCAGTGGACCTTCATCCCACCGGCCAGTCCTCACTGGGGTGGGGCCTGGGAACGACTTAAAGTGTTAACTAACTAACTTCACTAAAGGTTATTTTGAAGGAGCGTGCTCCTAAAGAAGTTTTGTTTACGTTATTAGCTGAAGTAGAGAACATGGTTAACGGCAGACCCCTGACACATGTGCCTGTCGACCCTCGAAGTGCGGAATCGCTAACCCCTAATCATTTTTTATTAGGCTCAGCTTACCGACTGTAGGTCTATTTGATGACTCCGAGGAGTATCTCCGCGAACAGTGGAGGAAATGTCAGCTGCTCGCGGACATGTTCTGGAAGCGCTGGGTAAAAGAAGTGCTCCCAGATTTGATTCCAAGAAAACGATGGAATGAGGAGCAAAGATCTTTACAAGTAGGCGATTTAGTTTTCTTGGCGGATCCAGAGTCACCGCGTAACGTATGGCCTAAAGCTGTAATTTCAAATGTTTACCCTGGTAAGGATAACCGAGTACGTATGGTTGACGTCAGGACTAAGTCTGGGGCTACGTTGAGGCGGTCTGCAGCAAGGGTCGCGCGTATACCCATTGTAGAGTGCTGAGACAGCACTGGGGTGGGAAATGTAAGCGACGCAACTTACAGTGGAACCTTTTTTGTTAACCTTTTATATTTTATGTTATGTCACTGTCAGTTAGTTGTCAATAAGCTGTCACTTTGTAAATAAATTTTGGTGTAAATATAGTTTTGGAGTGAAAACGACGTGCCTTTAATTTCTGCAATCAACAGTATACTTAAACTAAATATGACATAATACTAATTTAACAAATGCTTGATGGCCGGATACATCCCGGACTGGTCTGAACAGTATGAAGAGCAGGAAGAAAACATACGTCAAGAGCTCATCAGGAATGGCAGCAACCGTAACATCGACTGTCTACGACAAGACGGCGTCGCGGGGAGCCTTGCGTGTGATCTTATTGGTAGTGTGGTGTATTATCTATCATAAGACACACGCGGCTCTCCGCGGCGCCACACACCGGCCGTCAACCTGCAAGCAATAAGAAGCCCCGAAACCAGGGTGCAAATGGACCTGCAACAGCTGCGAACTTGGATGGCTTGGATGGAGCTGCAACAGCACCCGATTGATAGGGGATAAGTGGAATACAAGGGGATTATTTGGAATTATTTATTATTATTATTATATATATACGGAAGCGTCTGTGGTCCAGTTGGTCGGATACTTGACTTGTAAACGGGAGGTCCCGGGTTCGAGTCCGGCTACTGGACGTGTACCAATGGGAATCATTTTCAGAGCCTATGTACGCAACGCAACGCTCGTATGGTGAAGGACAACATCGTGATTAAACGTGAACCTTATAACGGCGATGGGCACACCCCCTGTCACGTTGGGTTAAAATACGCTTGTTGAACCGTGGACAATTGCTTGAGCAAGTACCTCTGGCTATCCCGCTTTGGAATTAATAGGCGTGAAGTGTATTTTTTTTATATAGGGGCAGACGGCGAGACGCGACTTTATGCATTGAAACGTTAATGATACTGAACAATGTTCTACGTAGGATAATCTTATATCTCATAACAAGTACAACGTACTAAAAGAGGTTCATTTATGATTCATACAATAATGGCCTACTTCTCCTTTGTCTACGAACTTTGTCCTAAATGTAATGAAACGTGAACAAAGAAAGAATAGGCCAAAAGAAATTGTACAAGTGAATCAGGGTTTCTCAAACTTTGTGATAACGCCATTTTAAATAAGGTAAGAAAATAAATATGTCTAGCAGTGGACAAGTATGGGCTGATGATGATGATGATGAAGAAAATAAATATATCTCACCACAACATATTTAAAAAAAAACACCCCGAGTGCGGACTTCTATGCCTACTTTCCTTCCATGGCTACCATTTATTATTTCTTGAAAAAAATCCTCCCATGCCAACTTAACGAACTTACCTAAGATTTTGTACTTTTTTGTCTACTTTTATTTTAATGAATACTAGCAGTAAGCCTATGCCAACTTATTGAAAAGTAGATACAAAACATAGTCTTTTGCCATCTTTTGTACAGGTAAACTGAAAAGTACAAAAAAACTGTCACAGATCTCCATCATCTGACCTCTTAGGACAAATAATTGGAAACCATAAGGGAAAAAAAATACTAATTAAAAATCATTATGTAGTGAAAAAATTAAAGGTACACTTGGAGATAGATAACAATATTTTATTACAATTAATAGATACCTATAATTTGAAAACAGCCTTAAAGTAAATAAAAGGTCAGATATTTTAATACAACAAAACAAACTAAACTAAGATACTTTGTAAAAAAAATGAGTTTCGCACTTAAATTAAAGTTACCAAGAGGAAGACAAGACAACATTAATTAGAACTTTACATTACTCAACCTTTGTAAACAAGTTTTAACGTCAATTTTTTCGCTCAAAAAATCATCGACAATTTTTTTATACCTTTGGTCTCTCAATTTATATTTATTTAACCTTTTTTTTGGTATTGGTAAATAGGTAATATTCAACCGAACCGCGTGGTCAGCGTGTATACTCTCGTTTTTTAAAATTTGTATTAAAGGAAATACATTAGGTTTTCTGACTTTAACTATTTTTTTAAGTCGAGAGTGCCAGCTCTCTACCGCATTGATAGTACGATGTGGATTACCGTAACAGCTAACAAGTTGCAAAACTTCAGGTCTCATCCATTGCTTTGTGAAATATGACAAAAAATCATCCCACTTCGAACTGTCCTCGCCTATGATCTCAAAATTTATGCACAAGAAGCCTTCTGGTATATATTGTACCGGTAATTGAGCCAGAGACGTGTACATGGATATAACGTCTTTGTTGGCATCGGTGTCTTGAATGGCCATTTTTTTAAAAGTTTTTCGTAGTGCTTGTGAAAAATGAAAAAAACAACCTTTAGATTCCGCTCCCGAATCAGCGAATTCATTCTGAAAAGCGGTTATAGCTGCAAATTCAAAATCGGTCTGAAAAAGTCTTGGTTTAAAATTTGGCAAATGTTCCTTCAGTAACTGAAACATTCTCTGCTAGGTGGATAGCTTTTTATTGGGTAAGAGAACAAATATTAAGGGGACGATAACAGTCGCATCATGGCTACTCCCTACGTCTGCGTGAATAGTATAAATCTGCTTAAAGGGAGGAGGTACACATTTAGAATTTCCGTCACCAAAGTAATGATCACAATTTTTCAAGGTCTCACGTGCTTCGTTAGAACTAAACACAAGAATTTTATCAACATTACCATCATCCGCCACTAAAAAGTTTTCTCCTAACGTTGGACTTACTTGCACAGATTCTAAATTCTTGAAAACAGTTGCGTTCACTTTAAGAATTTTTTTTCTCGCTTTGTATAACGCTGTTTTGATTGAAGCGAATGACGGTATCACGTCATCGTTTCGAGGATTGCTTTTATATTCCAATAAAAAATCATCATATATTTGTCTTATTGGCCCTAAATTATCACATACCGCTTGTTTTAAGGCTATGGTAATCTCTTTATGTTTAAAATCATTAAAATCGGGATCACAAATGTGATTCGATTCTCGACTTATAGTACCGTCTTCATCAATCCATGTTAAGGAACCGGAACAACTTCGCACGGAACATCTCCAAATTTCTGACGAATCATTGTTTCTTTTGGCCAACGTATGACTGAACCCATGACGCCACAAAGTCCACTGGTTCTAAAGAAAGAAGATTTACATACGTTGAAGAAAGAAGATTTACATACGTTGAAATCAGATATATTGCATTTTTTTATATTTTAGTAAGATATTATAATAAATTCTACGTACCTTGTTGTTGCGTAAAAATGTTATTTCACCAACTTTTCTACTCATTGTAAGCAATTAAAAACACAATGCAATTTATCATTTTATGAGTATTTGAAAATTTTAAAGTTAATGTCAAATAGTGGTAAAGAAAATACTAGTTTGTACCAAAGAGTTCCAATAGGTCAATCAATGTTTACATAAAGAGACTAGGTACATACAAATAAAGTGGTTATTATAATATCTATATCATAAGGTAAAATATTATGTAATGCAATAAAGTAGTCATTGAGTATTATGAATCTCACTGTACAAATAGTAGGCATACCGAAACCAGCGGGAAGTATTATTTTGAAAGTTGGCAAAAAGAACTTTCAAAATTAAGAGTTGAAAAAGTTGTCATCGAAGGAAAGTAGGCAAAAAGGTACGAAATCTTAGGTAAGTTCGTTAAGTTGGCATGGGAGGAATTTTTCTAAGAAATAATAAAAAGTAGCCATAGAAGGAAAGTTGGCATAGAAGTCCGCACTCCTTTGTATCCCAAAACTGGGATAGGCTTTAGGGATGGGATAGGATTGCTAAGAAAATACCCACAGTGCACCAAGCGCATTTAACCTAACATTATAGGGTTCACACACCCTGTGGTGTGCGAGTTTCATCACGATGTTGTCCTTCACCGTACGCGTTGCGTTGTGTACATAGGCTCTGAAAAAGAGTCTCATTGGTACAAGTCCACTAGCCGGACTCGAACTCGCGACCTCCCGGTTACAAGTCAAGTATCCGACCAACTGGACCACAGACGTTCATTTCTTGTGTGATAAATTTTAAATTTAAATTTGAACATCAAACACTACTAAGGGAGAGAGAAGAGATCGAAAACCAGGAGAACGGCAAAACGTCATCTATACCAGGTGGTTTTCCATTTACGCGAACCAAACGGCTTGCGTATACACTCATAGTGCAAACCGCCAGGAGTCTATGTTTCCTGAACCTGTCCATCGTAGTTATATCGAATATTGAATTGAATAAGGCGGAAATCCATTGTTTTCATTTCCGAATTTACGTAGCTTTCGACTTTTTCCAAGTGTTGTACGAATTTTCTTAAAATTAAGTAACAATGTACGGAATATGAACAATTTTAAAAACTTATCCGTGTTTAGAAATTATGTATTGGCATAGTGTAAACCGGGTATTACGGCGCGAAAATTATTCAAAGATAATATATTATTCAGCTAGCAGCAGATAATTCAGCTCTTCAATCGATCGTTTCGATGCTGTGTCGAAACGTCGAGCAAACAAAGAAGGTAAGCTGTATGCTTATCTTTGCTTGTGATATAATAATTTTTAATGAAATGCGAACTGACATTATATTACAAAATTGTTCACCGGGTATATAGGCGCGAATATAATCAAAGACAAGCTCGAGCTTACCTTTGTTATTTTAGTCGACGTTTCGACGCAGTCACATGCGTCGTGGTCACGAGTGGACTGGAGTGCGGCGGCTGCGACGTTCACTGGTTTGATATGAATCCGCAACTACCCTCAAAAAGAGTCACTATTTCGGCATACAACACTAAGTAAGCTTGAGCTTGTTTTTGATTATATTCGCGCCTATATACCCGGTGAACAATTTTGTAATATAATGTCAGTTCGCGTTTCATTAAGAAAAGTAATTGTAACACCAATACTATGTAGTAGAATAATGGTTTATAAGTAGGTACAAACTTGGGAGTGAAATACAATGTTTTCTTTTCATAGTGGGCCGTAGACAAAATGAGTTTGGGAACCTCTGTTCTAGACAAACCTAATCACGTAGCAAACAAACTAAACTTATCTACTTCGTCAGAAAAATCTAATAGGAAAGTAAATTGTATTGCGACCTACGCCGCTGTGCGCCAGGAGTATACTTATTTTTTAACCGACTTCAAAAACGGAGGAGGTTTTTATGGACGAATAGAGATTCGTCTGTGTTCTTTTTTTATCACTATGCACAAGCGTTTGACCACCATCCTGCCTGATGTTAAGCAGCGATGTGGTCTACGATCGGGCACACTTGTTCATTATGTACCTATTCACCTCAGTGACTTGAAGACCTTCAGACTGTACTGCGCAGGAAACACAGACTCCGGTGTATTTGTTTTTTTATGTATTTCTCAGTGTATTTGTTTTTTATGTTTGTTACCTCAGAACTTTCACCGGTTAAATACGCTCGGTGAACCGTGGGCATTTGCTTATTAAGCAAGTGCCTCTACCTACCCCGCTTTGGTATTAAAAGGCGTGAAGTGTATTTTTTTTTATCAGAAATGAACGTTCTTTTATTTTCAAAATCGCATACCAGCATAGAGCGAACGTCAAAAAATATTCAAACTTGCTGCCACGAAAAAAAAGTTACAATTTCCACCATATACAGATATTTAAATGTAACTTGGCACAGAATAGAAAAGCTCAAACAAGAAACATAAGTATTGAATTTGCACAAGCAAGTTATAAATATGTAAGTTTTGTTTACCGCAAAGCTTGCACTCGACTGCTAAGAAATGGAAAAAATACGTGCCCAACTTCAGTAGTTTGACTCGGTAACTTTTATTTTAAAATAAATACTAGTGCAGCTGTTTGCCGCCGACATTTCATTTGTTAAAACAAACATAATAACCTCGTTTTCAATTTAGTGCAGGGAAATATTCAGTATTTATTTTTTTTATTACCTTCGAGTGAAACGCGCGCACCGAGCTCTGAGTTTCTCGGGAAACGGTTTTTGTGACTTGCGACTCCGATGCTTGACTTGTAACCGTCGCGGATTCGATTCCGGCTACTGGACGTGTACCAATGGGACTCTTTTTCAGAGCCTTTGTACGCAACGCAACGTTTGTACGGTGAAGGACAACATATAACGCTATGGTATGGTCGCCGTATGAACTTAAATATGCGCAGATGATGGAGAAAATACAAAACAAATTCACTCGATTTCTCTAT
The DNA here is from genome assembly GCA_012932125.1 of Conopomorpha cramerella. NCBI lineage: Eukaryota > Metazoa > Arthropoda > Insecta > Lepidoptera > Gracillariidae > Conopomorpha > Conopomorpha cramerella. The sequence continues at coordinate 12,235 of SJJU01065198.1, forward strand.
AAGAAGTTATACGGTATCTACCCGTTCTACCCACTTATGTATCCGACATTATTTGTTTTGGGTATGGTTGGATATAATAAGTTAGAAGTTAGACGTGAGTACTCCCTAGTGCTCTACATATTCCGGGTACTACGGGGTTTTCTTTGCAATCCAGGCGTGCTAGAGGCTATGAACCTGTGTGTCCCAGACGAGTATGTGTCGCGGCGGCGCAAGCCCCGACT
>SJJU01065204.1:0-11048 GCA_012932125.1 Conopomorpha cramerella
CTCGCCGAGAGTCAAGTACATCATCATCATCATCATCATCATCAGCCCATATTTGTCCACTGCTGGACATAGGCCTCTCCAATTGCATACAGTAAAGTACATACTCGCTCTCAATTGCAATGTTTTAATCTAAAAAAGTTTAAAAAAAATTGCCTTCAAGTTCTTAAATCATCATCAGCCACATAACGTCCACTGCTGGACGAGGGCCTCCCCCAATGAGATCCGTCATTTGGGGTGAAATGACAGTAATCGCCACGCTTGGCAGGCGGGTTGGCGATCGCAGTGATGTTGTGGTTTAACTCACAGAGAGCGCTGCTGCCCGTTCTCTGGAGAGCTCCCTCGGTCGCCTCTAACGACCCCCATGACGGGAAAAGTTGGGCTGGGGTGGTGACACATGTATTCTATTCGCCGTCACCATACGGCTTAGTTCTTAAATATTGTTTAAGAATTTAAAAGCATATTGCTTTAAGTCTTTGTTCTTTAAAATTGAATTCATTTAGTCACTAGTTTTTTTTTTGTTTACCTACTGTAAGTAAGTAAACAAAACAAAGTAAGGGAAAAAAACCATAAAAAAGGTAACATATTTTTTACATTTGTTTTTTTTTTGTTTATGCAAACAAACCGTTAAGAATAATGACTGAATGATCGATGTGGTCCAAAATTTGTTTAGTTTCATCATATGATACCTTGGGTATTTATTTTTATTTTTTTTTGTTTATTGTATGTGAAAATGTTTGTCCTGTTGGCTGTCAAAACATAAATAAATAAATAATCTTCACTTCGAATGCCGAAAGTAAACAAATGGCATAAAATTTACATTCCAGTTTTGTAGTAAGTATACCTCTAGAAGTGAAAAATTTGAATTTAAAATTAGAACGAAGCATAAATCAAAGCGCCAACGGAATTATAGAATCAACACAGGTAGCGTTTCTAAGACAAATGGCATCGATTTACAACGTAATGGTACAAGGAACATGTTCTTTGTCTCGAAAATACTTATCTTCGAAAACACAATACAGGAGAGGCGCAAAGATCAATAGACTTCTATTTAATAGATTTTTTTTTATTCAAAGGAGGCGCAGAAACAGAGATTCTCGGGACTGATATGAGAAAAAACTTATTGATTTGCACATACAATAGATAGAAGGTCTATTGTTATGTAGTTTCGCGAAAAATCTGAAGGCATTACTTCATCTGTCAAGGTATAAAACGGAATAACAATTGAGAGTAATTCTCATTTCTTCTATAGGACTAACGTCTCTCTCCCACTTTTACTACGGATAGAAAAAGACGAAAAAAACTAATACTGTTCAATAACCACATAATTACATAGTATGAAACAAAGTCGCCTTCAGTTGTCTGTTCCTATGTATGCTTGAATCTTTAAAAAATACGCGAAGGGTTTTAATGCGGTTTTCTTTAGTAGATACATTTATTCTTGAGGAAGATTTACAAATGCATATAATGGCCGAGAAACACTGTTAACCATGAATATTGGCAAACAACGTTTGCCGGGTCAACTAGTCAATAGTATAAAACAAAGTCGCCTCCCGCTGTCTGTCCCCCGATGTATGCTTAGATATTTGAAACTGCACAACGGATTTTCATGCGGTTTTCTTCTGTAGATAGTGTGATTCTTAAAAAAGGTTGATATTTATAATACATGCATATAGTAGCAGAGGTACACTGGCAAAACAACGATTTCAGGGTCAGCTAATAAGTATAGTATAGAACAAAACCACCTCCTGCTGTCTATCCCTATGTATGCTTAGATCTTTAAAACTACGCAACGGATTTCGACGCGGATTTCCTTAGTAGATATGCTGATTCTTGAAGAAGGTTTATATGAATAACTAGTGGACGCCCCGCGATTTCATTCGCGTAGTTTAGTACCTGCATCCTATATTTCAAGCGTCTAACTTGAGCGGTTTATCATACAAAAGTTTTTTCCCGATAACTCCTGTTCCCATGGGAATTTTCAAATAGCCTGTTGCACCTAAGCTTTAAGTGTACTAAGGTACCTGCAACCCAAATTTCAAGCGTCTACCTTGAGCGGTTTAGATTTTTCATACAAACGTTTTATCCCGTTAATTCCCGTTCCCGTGGTAATTTCGGGAATTCCTTCCTTAGTGCACCCCTATGGTTACTAAGCTACATCCGTTCCGAATTTCAAGTGGCTACGATTAGCCGTTTGGGCTGTGCGTTGATATGTCAGTCAGTCAGTCAGTCAGTCAGTCAGTCAGTCAGTCATTCAGTCAGCTTTTCCTTTTATATATTTAGATACATGCAAATAATAACAGAGAAACACTATTAATAAGGCAAAACAACGTTTTCTGAGCCAGCTAATTGTTCTATAACATTCTAAGAATTCTATAAAACAGATAAAAACTTGCCCTAACTATGCCAAAATTGTGTGTCCATAAGGATCTACAATATATTTGAAGTTACTTACTCATAATAACAAAATTTCCATCCTAAAATTCACATTTTAGAATGCAACAAACATTTTACTTTTTAATTTGATCCAGTCATAGTCAATCCAGGAAATATTATGCAAAAATCCTTGCATTGCATATGCATTAGTGTTTTTAATTCGTTACTTCTTTATCCATATTCAAATGCAAGATGCATAATATCCCGTCCTTAGTGATACCTGATGTGGCAACATTAAGATTGCCAGTACTGACTAAATACAATTTTTTTGTATCAATAAACTTCTCAGAATAAAAAATTCACGCAAGTATTTATTTCATCTGAAGCACTATGCAAATGTAAGCTGCATTTAAAATGTTGCAAACATAACATAATTCATTTCGTCGTATCGTAATTTCTTATCTCGAACAATTAGATTGCTTGAAATATCGCATTCGGAGACGCGGTTGCGAGAGGGAGACGGAAAAAATACAACAGCATCAAAAAAAAAAAGAAAAAATCTTCACCCGAAGCGAGCGAAGCAAAAAGTCTCCGGAGCAAAGAGGTTGGCACTAAACCATGTTTATGCCTGCGACTACCTGGCTTACGCGAGCTACATTGTAGACTTCATAAAGAATATTGTTTAGCATTAAATCTTTTCAGGGAATAAAATAAAATACGTGGTTTACCGCGCTCGCTCGGACATCTTTTATTCATTTTGTTTGCGACTCTTGCTTGGCATTAAACGTTGTTGTTTATTTTTATTTTTTTCATTCACTCGCAAGCACCTAGCCTCTTATGTGGATATGACAGATTTTAATTGCGCAGTAAAAGATAAAGATGGCGGCCGATTTTACGCTGTCTTTTACGATGATTACAACTTGCCAAGCCGAAATGAGATGGGCAAAATAAACAACAGAGCCCAGATTTACGATTGTCCTGGACGTCGTGGGTAATGACAGGTACTGTTGGCGATCGCATTCGCATTGTTCGGAAATAATGCGAATGTGAACGTCAACTTTTCAAGGATTCACATTGAGTTATCAGGGAGGATGATTCAGCATTGAAGTCGTGAGACAAAAAAACAAATTTTCTGTTCAAGATTTAGGGAACAACGCAGTTTCTTGACGAGCCCTAGCAGCGAGAAGCCGAAAACAATTCATAGTGGCGTGCAATTGGAAAGGCTTGTGTCCAGCATTGGACAAATATAGGCTGGTGATGTGATTATAATGCAGTTTCTTTTTGTGTTGTATTTCAAATTCTTCTGGCCATGACAAGGTTTCAATCCGAGATGTTCATGAATTTGATTGCATGTAAAAGTGTACTTTATAGTGTGTTATTTATTAATGCATAAGAGAGATTAAACAATGCCAAAGTTATGCGGCACGCCTCCAAAGGCAAAAAATAACTAAGTATTTTAGTCCTAAAACAGAGTGAGTCATGGGTGACATCATGAAGTTATTCCTCAGTGAAGACTTTCATTGGTTACATACCTTTGAGGAATTTTAATCGACTTTGTACTCTATTCTGTAAGAGGTGAGGTCGAAATTCAGTTACGGATATTCGTGGTTAAGCCAGGTTATTTAAGATTACTGGACTTCAGTCCAAATTAAAGTGTGTTAGGTGAAGTATTGTCTTACTTGATGTAAAATTTTATGCCCGGATTTGACGTCATCTATTGATTAACTAAATGTCACATCACATCATCAGCCACATTACGTCCACTGCTGGACGAGGGCCTCCCCCAATGAGATCCGTCATTTGGGGTGAAATACCAGTAATCGCCACGCTTGGCAGGCGGGTTGGCGATCGCAGTGGTGTTGTGGTTTAACTCACAGAGAGCTCCCTCGGTCGACTCTTACGACCCCCATGACGGGAAAAGTTGGGCTGGGGTGGTGACACATGTATTCTATTCGCCGTCACCACACGGCTTAAATATAGTTAAAATTTACAAGGACTGCTCGTGTGCACTGCTAGATATAGGCCTTCAGAACGATCGACCTTGTGCTTTCCTTGGCGGTAATGATGGGGAATTTTGTTTGACGTTTTTCTAACAGATTTTCGGGTGGAGAACTGTAATTTTTTTTGTATGTGTGGAAAATAACTGTCATTACTGTCAAACTACAATAAACAACTAAACTTTGTTTGGAAAATATGACAGTTCTCCGTCTGAAAATTTGTCAGAAAAACGTCAAAGAAAATTCCCCATTACACAGTTATTAATGATTCCATAAATAAACTGTCAAACTGTTTAAAAATATTGATATCCTCATAAAAAAGAAAGCAGCCCTGTTCCACAATTACGGGCATAAAGTTTGCACGTGACGTTGTGTCAAGAAAGCAAAGCAAAAGAAAAGCGAGGGAAAACGTTAAAAAAAAAACAAAATATGACATATGTCAAATTAGAAAAAAGTTTGCAAGTTTGAACTTTTTTTCTTTAAACCTGTCAATAGGCAGGCAAGGAGGCCGCAACATTCACCATTCTCCGTGCACAAAAAAAAACACACAGTGATCCTGTTTAGAGATCTAGAAGAAAAAAATGCATGATGTGATTGTAATAAAAAAATACTGGTTCGTTACTAGTTTTAGTAGCAGTTAGTTCTAGTATGTGAGCTTAGTTCAATGACTTCTGATGTAATTATTGTAAGTCAAATTGTTCGGTGTTTTCGTAGTCTTTGTGAGTATTGATGAAAGTGGATGTGTTGTTAGGCTAAGTATTTCATTCATCATCATCATCATCATCAGCCCATACTTGTCCACTGCTGGACATAGGCCTCTCCAATTGCACGCCACTGTGATCTGTTTTCGGCTTCTCGCATCCAGCTTCTGCCAGCCATCTTGCGTATATCATCAGCCCACCTTGCCTGAGGGCGACCTACACTCCGTTTGCCGAGACGCGGTCTCCACTCGAGAACTCGGGCCCGGGAACGAAAAAAAAACGCAAATAGTAATCAAAGGACAATAATTTCTGCAATCCTCGTCGACGCTAGCTCAAGTTTAAAATTGTTAACGAATGCAAAAGGCGGTGGGGTCCATGAAAGTGTTAACGTATGTGATATTTAAGTGTGTTGAACTACGTATTAAGAATGTAAGAGGACCCGCCGCGCTGCGGTGTCGGGTTAAATCGGTAACGTTTGAAATCAGATCAAACGTCAAAAAGTACATGAACTTTAAGTTTCCACGGTACCTATTGTCACATGTTCCCACGGATTTTTAATAAAGCTTATTTCAGTACTTTTCCTCAAGAATCACTACATCTACTAAAGATTAATGTGCAAATTTAAAAAAGCCCCGATTTTATATGTTCGCGTCGTGCCCCTTCATTTGATACCCCCACTTTAACCTTATTTCCATGTCACAATGTTAGTTACCGTACTCCTCCGAAACGGCTTTACCGATTTTTACCATATATGCGTATTCAGTAGGTCTGAGAATCGGCTACTATCTATTTTATATGCATCTACCAGTTGTATTTCTCCCAATACACGGGGGACAAAGGCAACTTATTATGGCAAAACAAAAGTTTGCCGGGACAGCTAGTATTTGTATATAGTCGACTTTTTTCCCCAATTTCAACCCACATAACTTTCGAGTGGGTGAACAGATATCGATCAAATATAGCTAAGAACACGCTCGATCAAATCAACTTTCAAACAAAAAAAAACCGCATTAACATCGGATCATCCGTTTGGGAGCTACGTTGCCTCAGACAGGAATATACACACACTGACACGTCAAAGTTATAACACCCCGTCGTTTTTGCGTCGGGGGTTAAAAAACACGTCAAAATCCTTTGCTTAGTTTTAAGATCTAAGCCTACATAGATACAAACAGCGGTCGGGCAGTGTGGTGACGTTGAAGAAAATACATGTGTCACCACGCAAGCCCAACATTTACCGTCGTGGGGGTCGTAGGAGGCTACCGAGGGAACTCTCCAGAGGACGGGCAGCAGCGCTCTCTGTGAGTTAAACCACAACACCACTGCGATCGCCAACCAGTCTTTCGAGCGTGCCGATTATTGGCATTTCCCCACGGAATGATCATGGAAATCATAAGGAGAGGCTCATGTTCAGCAGTAGACGTCATGTGGCCAATGACAATGATGACAGTACACGAAAGAGATGCAAAACCATATCCATGACCATAGTAGAACCGTAATATATGCCTTGACTTGTACATAGAATGAGAATAGAAATTACTGTCTGAATTTCATTAAAAAAAAATGACGGATGGAACACCTCTTACTCATACCAAATGTGTGTCCGGTTTTTTTTTTACTGTAGTTACGTCATGAGTAAATTTTGAACTTGTGATCTGGGGTCCTATTCTAAGTCACAAGTTTTCTGCGCAGTACAGTCTGATGGTCTTCAAGTCGCTGGGGTGAGTAGGTACCTAATGAACAAGTGTGCTCCATGGTAGACCACATCGCTGCTTAACATCAGGCAGGATTGTGGTCAAACACTTGTTCATAGTGATAAAAAAAAGTCATCAGGAGCTTCGTCACGTAACAGAATACGCGCCTTAAACTGTTTGTCTTTGTGTTCTGTGTTTGATCTGGGATCTATACTACACTCTGGTAGTTGCTTCGCTCTGGCATCGGCAAACGATGTGCATTGCCGATTGCGTTACTTCCATTTCACTGTCGTCCGTAATAAAAAAGCAATGCACTTCGTTTTCCGCTACAATGCCAGAGTGATTCAAGTGCGAGAGTATAGCAGACTTGGCACCCAGGTTTTTTTTTACACTTACATAAATACTTTTAAATACATACATAGATAAATAAAACACCCAGACGCACACAACAGATGCCTCAGCTCATCACTAAAGCATATGTCCGTGGCGGGAATCGAACCCGCGTCCGTTGTCCTAGAGGCAGATGTCCTGACCACTAGTCCATGCCGGCCGTACTTAAAAACACTGTTAATACATTAAAGGACAGCCAAATATACACAATAGATTTATTTATTGTTAAGACTACCGTTCACTGTCCGCCAGTGTGTTAATTCAAATCAAACAAAATTAAAACAACAATAACCGATAATATATCGAACAGTTAGAACAAAAGTGACACAAAACAAAATGTGTGATTTTATGAAATTGAACCTTAACATAAAAAATACAAAACTTAAATTACAAAATCGGCTTGTTTCGTATTAGGTCCTTTTTGTTCTAACTATGCCAATATCGTGTGTAAAAAGAACTAAGAATTGGACTCTAAAATCCGATACGACAGAAGAATAAGAATAATGTTACCGCAATACGCAAGTATCATTGTGGTATGCCTTGGCGGTGAACTCATCAACAGAAAAAAAATGTCTAGAATGTAGATTATTAATGACTGGCGGTTTGTTTCATGTATTTCGCTTCTGTACAAGTAAAACAAAGGAAGGAAGAAGCTTCCTTTGTTTTGTTTTAGGGCCTATGTTTTTGATAATTATTTTTTTTTGTTGAAAAGAAAACATCTCGAAGGTGGTCCCATGATAAAGAAGTGAGGGTTTCATGATGGCCACAGACCTAAATATACAGAGTGTAAAAGGACCCCGAGCAATAATGCTTTTTCATTTCCTCGCATTGTCTCCATAGTAAAAGTTAATCATATTGACGAGCCCAACAACGTTTCTAAGAACATTGCTCGGGGTATCTTTACACTCTGCAGAGATCGTTGAAGGATGGCAGCCCAGAAAAGTCGAGGGGAACTGTACAAAAATCGTAAGCAGACGACTAGCAATGTTTGAAGTCGGTTCTTTTTAACCGACTTCAAAAAAGGAGGAGGTTCTCAATTCGTCTGTATTTTTTTTATGTTTGTCACCTCAGAAATTTCGCCTGGGTGAACCGATTTGGATGTTTTTTTTTTATTTGAAAGCTGGTGTTTCCCGTTTGGTCCCATATAAATTTCGTTCAGTTCCAACAATGACATCCATGAGAAAACCACATATATGTCAAATTTTACTGTTTTTTTTCTTTTTAAAAAGGATAGTATTTAAACGTGCATCAAAAAAGTCTAACCTAACCTAACCAAAATACTGACCTAGCAACAAAATTACTGATTTGGTCATCTAATTGCCATTCTGATGATAACTTTGGCTTTTTAGGTGTGCAAGTTAGTAATTTTGATGTACAGTTTATTATTTTCCTTTTAAAAATATTACTTAAGAACACTGGCCACTTGAAAGTCTTTTAAATATGTTTCTCGTACCTAAGTTAGTTGAGTTATAAAACCAAAAGAGACAATACGCCGTATAGTCGAGATGAATGGGCAGGAATACATACTACTCGAGCTTTGTTGCTAATGAAAGCTTTCATGGAAGAAGCTCGGTAAACGTGGAACAGTTGAAAGCTTTTTTGCTGGGCGTTTCGACACAGTTGCATGTATGCGCCGTGGTCACGAGCGGGCTGAAGTATTTCGGGGAATTATTGAAGGTAAACCGAAGCTGAATACGTATTATTGGAAAGAGCAAAGATTTGTTTGTTTGTTTTGTAACTACTAGACAGATTTAAAAGACTGCTGGGAACTTACATTATACTGTTATAATATTATTTAAACAATAACAGTGGAGTACAGTTGGAGAGGCCTATGTCCAGCAGTGGACAAATATGGGCTGATGATGATGTACCCTCCACATGATGTGTACTCCTAAAATCCAATGTGTACCTATTCTAGCTTTTAGCTATACATATTATCAACATAGTAAAATAAAAAAAAGTCTTGTGATTTTATTGGAGCATAACAATTTAGTCTATTTTTAAGGATTTGGATTGGATTTTAATGTGCATTTGAACTGAGACCACAATTTTCTATGACCTTGTATGACCACGATTGTTTCTTGAAAATTCAATAAAATATATACTAAAGTTTTAAAAATCCTTATAATTTAGCTAAAATTGTTATACTCCAAGGAAATCGAAGGATTTTTTTTTATTTTTATAGCTAAAATCTGAAATATTTTTTCAATCCTACTGTGGGTTTGTCATGCGCGTTCCCCGTTAGAATTTAATTAGGGATAAAATACAAAAATATGAACAATTCTGCAAAATTCGATGCCATCTAGTAGTTTCTGTAAATCACTGGAGAACAGATATGTATCTAATAATCACGCGTGTTCCAACGTAGCTTAACATTAGACAGGATGGTGGTCAAACTTCTTCCCGTTTGCAATTAAAAAAACATTTTTTCCTTGTAACGAAAACACACGGTCACATTTCACAAAATTATACGCGCATTTTAATATTTTTCGATATCTGTTTCTCAGATTACTAATTTTAACACGACATACAAATTTGTCAGTTCCCATAATATATATTTTAGTCCCTAAAATTATCAGAATTTACTATAATGATACGAGATAAATGAAAACATTAACAAATTAGCACAAATATATCGCGAAATAATGAAGTAAAAAAAAAAGGTTGCTAAAGTGCAAAATGAGGTGCAGCGCGTATCAAGCCTTAAGGTTGTTCACCTTAAGAGTAACGGGATACGGACATACAAACATACACGCACAAGTAGTGCACTATATACAGGGTGGAAGTGAAACAATGGTAAGATCATAATATTGGGTATACAGAGTGTAAAAGGACCCCGAGCAGTGGTCTTAGAAACGTTGTTCGGCTCGTCAATATGAACAACTTTTACTAATGGCGACAATGAGGGGAGATGTTAAAACAAATTTCATCTCTTTAAACGATAGACATATTTTTGCCTCCGGAGATGAGATTGTGATGTGTAAGTATATCAGTCTCTGGTACAGGGTGTCCTAGTTTGGGTTCCGGTGTATGTTGTTTTGCTTTTTATCCCAATCCCGTGGGACGTGTCGCTTTATAGAGGTATGAACCATTGTATGAACGCGAATAAAACCACGAAGCGTCCACTAATTAAATATATTTCCAATTTAGCGTACTCGTAGTGACCATCGATTTATAGTGACGAAATTCACCACCACGTACTGTCGTCTGTCGTTCAATTATCGACAATCTTATCGACTATGTACACAACACTAGTTATAAAGTCTAGGCTAGGTCATAGAATAATCTTTATCGCGTCCGAACACGGTCAAGTTTTCAATGCGGATTTGAATATCACGTGAACGAGGGTAGTTTGACAATTGCACGAATGCAGAGACCAACATTTGCTGGTTATAATTTGACATTTCCTGAATAGTGAACTGTGCAGTAGTTATGTTAAATGTTTTAGTGCTTTGTTCTAGTTATTGTTATGTGCTATTGTTTAGTTACATTACGACTAACTATATACTAGAAAATATTTAAAACCTGTAATTTATAAACCTACATTTATCTTGTAATTTATATTTAAGTTAAGGTTTGAAAAAAATTTGCGCGGTTTGAAGGAAGACGTAGTGACCAAGATTGAGAAAGAAAGGGCATGCTTCGGTGGTTTGGGCATATAGAGCATGGATGAAAGTCGATTGACGAAAGAGATTTATATGGGTGATGTATTGGGCCGGGTGAGTAGAGGTCGCCCCAGAAGGACATATAAAGACCAGATTGGTGATGTCCTGACGGAAGGTGGCGTGAAAAGTACTCGAAACCGGAGGTCATGTATGAAAAGGTGTATGAATGTAGATGAAGCGAAAGGGGTATGTCAGGATCGTGACAAATGAATATCTGTAGTCTCTGCC
>SJJU01065268.1:0-13308 GCA_012932125.1 Conopomorpha cramerella
CGCATAGAAACTGTCAAATTTGTCCTTCGAATTAAAAAATAGACTTTGCGGGTGGTAAACATGATAATGATTCAAGTATTTCCTTTTTGACGTGACAACGTTTAATAACTCGATACTGCGGGCTGCATGCATGAAAAAGATGAAGTCATAGTTCCGTTCCGCAAGCGAGGCGCGGCAGGAACGAGAGAGAGGCATTATCGGCTCGAGGGATCGGCTCAGCGTTTCCTGGAACTGACCAATCGCCGTGTACTATACAGTCATGAATCTAGCAAATCTCATCCATACATGTCATCCGAGTATTCAGTAACGCTAGCCTCCTTAACCCTTAATACAACAAAGGGTAGAGCGTCTGCGTTCCAAGAGCGTCTGTGGTCCAGTTGGTCGGATCCTTGACTTGTAACCGGGAGGTCTCGGGTTCGAGTCCGGCTACTGGACGTGTACCAATGGGACTCTATTTCAGAGCCTATATACGCAACGCAACGCTCGTACGGCGAAGGACAACATCGTGATGAAAGTCCGCGATCATAAGTCAAGTCTCCGACAAACTGGACCACTGACGCTCAGAATATTGATATTCTTTTAGCGAAACCACGTAGTTAGATTCATGTCATTAGAATTTTAAATCCAAGAGATAATCCTAAAGTCTTGTTGTATTAAGGGGTTAAGGACATGGCGAGTTTGATCAAGGAATGTCATTCTAGGAGGGCTCTTACCTCTAATCTCTCGCTCTAATTGGGTTGGTGTAAAAGAAACAAACTATGCTCAGGTGACACTTGAAACTGTTTCAGGACCAATCATCACAGAATACCTCAATTTTAGTTAAAACTACGCTATCAAAATATAAGTTTTGTTTTAAATCCTCAAACACGTTGTTCGACCTGTAAAATAAATAAAATATAAGCGAATCAAAGCGCTGCACCGTCCGTGCATCGATATCCGTCTATAACGACACGGGTAAACGGTAACGAGCCGCCCGCCCACGCCGCCGCCCACGACACACCAACCCTATATTTATCGATATCGACAATTGGGCACGTGTGTTTTCGGTGCCTGGTATTTTATTGTACCGTTGTTATAGTACAAAAGTTTAATATCCCAAATGCTTGTCATGTTTGTACTAAAGTTCTAAAAGGAAAGCGTCTGTAGGGACAAGAAATTATACCACGAATGTGATAATCTTTACCGATCCGTAAAGATAACTATCGATATCTCCAGTGTAAAGCCCATCACTAGTCTCTGAACAGCCGTACTGGGAAATTGCAGGCGCTTTTTTTTTCATTTTTATTGGCGCCAACATTTTCACCTCGCTGTGATTTGCACAAGAAGCAGACCATTGAAAGCGAGACCTGTTACTACGAGCAATCACTTACATCGCACAGTTCAAGATACACTGGCGACGTCCACACTGGATACACCGGCAACAGTACCCTCGGACAGATATTGGCCAATTTCACACGAGCTCTCTCACATTTATATCGATAGTGTTTATCGAGTGCATGTTTGCGGAAATGAAATGTTATGTCGACGTCGGGACACATAAGGATCTGTCTAATGATATTTCGAACTCGCGGGTACACCGTGATTTATTACATCGGACACGTTGCAGTTCCAGCGGCCGCGGATAGATGGCGCGAGTTGCCGAGTTGGTGACAACTCTTCATCTATTACTTACACAAATGCGTGTCCATCAAATCAATACACTACGCATTACACTAAAACGCCAACCGAGCGTAAAGGGAGCGCATCAAACGTAATTAACGGCTCGAATCAAGCCGAAACGGCCGCCAGTGAAATGGGCTTAATTTACACGACGTGTGTGCAGAATAATCATAACCCGAACTCAACGATTGTTTACGAAACTTTGCGCATCGTTGTAATACATTGCGTTGTTCGCTAAGCGCGTTCGCGTGTTTGTTGAGCCAAATCATTTTGTGTATACGGTAATGATATGTGAATACGGATTGCGAGCCCGCGCGTGGACGCGGCGGCGAATGCGCTAAATCAGGCTGTTGACGGATTAACTACGCAATAGTGGCAATGTTCAATGACCTGTGCTTAAAACGTGTCTATAGGTACCGAGTGGAGCTATACAAATTGTGGTGTAGATTATTTCGACCCTTTTAAGTTAGTGTGATGTGGTCCGGATGCTTTGTCCATTGTTTCGGAATAAATTGAATAAACTGGCCTAAGTTGATTTACGTCAACTAGTTAGTAAACGTTTTACAGTTTTATGAATGCGGCGATACCTTTTTCTCTGGAGGTTCTCAATTCGTCTGTATTTTTTTTGTTTGTTACCTCGCTTGGGTGAACCGATATGGATGTTTTTTTTTTATTTGAAAGATGGTTCTTCCCGTTTGGTCCCAAATGAATTTGATCAGTTCCGACAATGGCATCCATGAGAAAACTATATAATATGTATGTCAATTTTTACTGGTTGAAGTCGGTTCTTTTTCCTTTAAGTTATTATTTCGTTCATTAGGATATTAATATGGTATTTTTTCAGCCTTTGTATTTGTATGTAGACGCACAATTTTATAATTACTCACTTAGGTAGTTACATACATACACTTCACGCCGGTCTCCTAGAGGGGTAGGCAGAGACTACAGATCTCCATTTATCACGGTCCTGAAATACCCCCTTCGCTTCATCTACATTCATACATCTTTTCATACATGACCTCCGGTTTCGAGTACTTTTCACGCCACCTTCCGCCAGGACATCACCGATATAAATATCTTTCGTCGATCGACTTTCATCCATTCTCTCCATATGCACAAACCATAGGTAGTTAAATAATACAATTTATTGAAAATAACAGCATGATTAATAAATTAGCGGTAACTAACGGTGTTGCGGGCGAAATTTCGTGAAAATTTATGAAATGGTTTTTCCGTGAAGAAGTACAAACACATTTCTCAACATTCGTAGGATTAGTCTCTTTTGGTCGCAACTTCAATTGGGGAATAAGTATATTTAATCGGTAATTTAATAGTCACTATTTAATGTATAATATTGATAATTGTCCAGCAGTGGACAAGTGTGTGCTGATGATGAAGATTTAAGGTATAAATAACAATAAAATAAATACACTTCACGCCGTTTAATCCCAAAGCGGGGTAGGCAGAGGCACTTGCTAAAGCAAATACCCACGGTTCACGAGGCATATTTAACCCAACGCAACAGGGGATGAGTCCATCGCCGTTATAGGGTTCATACACCTTGTGGTGTGCGGGTTTCATCACGATGTTGTCCATCACCGTACGATCGATGCGTTGCGTAAATAGACTCTGAAAAAGAGTCACGGTACACGCCCAGTAGCCCGCGACCTCCCGGTTACAAGTCAAGTATTCGAACAACTGTACCACAAACGCTTTGATCTAGATCATCATCATCTTCATCAGCCCATACTTGTCCACTGCTGGACATTAGAAATAATGCAGCGGACTACGAGGCGCGTTGAAGGCTGTAACAGGTACGAGACAGGTCCACTATGGTGGGACGACGCTTCCGACCAGGAACTCGAACCGTTTGTCGCTCACCGTATCATCGTCTAATTGCACGCCACTGTGATCTGTTTTCGGCTTCTGGCTGTTTTGATCTAGATACCTAACTAATATAAGAAGATTACCAAGATCAAAATGTATCCAGTTATCTTTGCATTAGCTATGACTGTGCTAAGCCCCCGGCGGCGGCGGTGTGACTGCATACACCAAACATCTATTTCAATCTAAGCCGTGTATTTCTACAAGACATGCTTAGCTTTGTACCCCAGTGGTAACGTGTTTTGACACCTACTGAAGCAAATACAGAGTGTAAGAAGACCCCGAGCAATGGTCTTAGAAACGTTGTTGGGCTCGTCAATATGGACTTTGGGAGCTTTTACTATGGCCGCAATGCGGGAAAATGTAAAAAAATTTACATCTCCATACAAAATTTACACTTATGTGAAGTTATTTTTTTCATTTCTTTGCCGTTGAGGAATTTGTGGGCCCTCTTGTCTCATAGTTCAATTCTGGTCGATGTTAAAAGTAAACCGCCTAGTCCAGAAGCGTATGTGGTCCAGTTGGTCGGATACTTGACTTGTAACCACACGGGAGGTCACGGGTTCGAGTCCGGCTACTGGACGTGTACCAATAGGACTCTTTTTCAGAGCCTATGTACGCAACGCAACGCTCGTACGGTGAAGGACAACATCGTGATGAAACACGCACACAAGGTGTGTGAACCCTATAACGGCGATTAAATACCCTTGGTGGGCCGTGGGAATTTGCTTAAGCAAGTGCCTCTGCCTACCGGGCTTTGAGATTAAAAGGCGTGCAGTGTTTTTTATTTTTAAGTATGCCAATATTTGTACAGGAGCGGACTATTATATAGGAACTAGTGGACTCGACAGACGTTGTCCTGTCTTAACAATTAATATGAATATAAAATTAGTATAACCTCCAGGGTGGCCTGTGCCCAGCAGTGATATTTCGTGACATATAAACTATCCTATCTCTCAAATTGGACGAAATTACATATAAATGCCAACTATTGTGAATATCGGTAGCCTTGGTGAAGAGTTTGTGGAAACAAACATCATGACACTGGATTTTTATTATATTAAGATTTGCAGTTGAAAAATCTCAACCAATCGTACAGAACATAAAATTGTTACTGTTCTTAGCTTGAGGAAATGTCCCCTACCGCCGACGCGTTACGTACGGGTGGCAAACCGTCGTCTTGTGAGGAAATAACTTTGAAAATTTCCACGAACGGAAATCATCTCCACACGCGGTTTTCATATTTCCCTCACTTACATGAATTTCACGTTGCAAAACCATTCAACTCAATCCGGATACCACTAGAAGAAACTGTATCGCACCGTATCCAATAGGAGCACGGTGTACGTCGTGCAAATATTGAATCAACCAATCGCGTTCGAGATAGAAGTGTCAACAGTGCAAGAAGCGGGCTCGGTACACTACACCTATAGAACTTACTTAACAACGTTACTATATTACCTATTCAAACTTGTACAGCGAAACGGTTCGAATTCATCGATGTGTATTTACACTAGACATATCAGAAGCGTACTCAATGGATATGTTTTAGAAAATAACGGCAATACCTGCTACGTACTCTTAGTTCTGCCACTAGCGGTTTTATTCGTAGGAATTGACAACTTTGCATTTCGAATGATAAATAATATTTTTATTGAAAATTTAAGAAAATATAAAATTATTTGACCCGTATTTTTTTATTCAACATAAAAATAATGTTTTCATTCATGATTTTAACTTTAAATATTGATTTTTTTCGAAAGAGCGTAAGCGGCATATGACGTCACTATTATGGATACACAGATCAAACATAGATAGAAAAGAAAACTATAGCTGTCAATGTCAATTTTTAAGTTGTAGTCTGTGCAGATCGTTGTTTTGTTTACTTTTGCTGTTAGAAAGGTGTGTTTATTTATTTGCTAGCCACGTCGAGTCAGAGTAATATTACTCCTAACATTGCTTTTTCTCTCGTTCTGGTTGATGCATTTTTTATCGATAGTAGTGAAATAGCGTGATTTTTGGTTTATTCCAAGAATAGGTGGGATGAAAAAAATAACCTATTTTTGTTTGTTTTGAAACTGACGATTCTGCTGTCACTAATATTGTCAATTTTATTGATGTGTAAAAAAATATGGATAGGCTTGAATTCCACCTATTTAGCACAAAGTAATGACGTCATCACACATATTTCACATTTTACGTAATATCTCCGAAATTACGCATCTAAAAAATATAATATTTTTTGTACAGTATCCTGAAACGAAAATACAGAAACGGTTTTTTTATTTATACTGCTTATTAGGTATGCAGAGTTGTCAATTCGCCAGTATTAAAGGTAGATGTAGTGACCAAGATTGAAAAGGGCATGCATCGGTGGTTTGGGTATATGGAGAGAATGGATGAAAGTCGATTGACGAAAGAGATTTATATGGGTGATGTAATGGGCCGGGTGAGTAGAGGTCGCCCCAGAAGGACGTATGTTGACCAGATTGGTGATGTCCTGGCCGAAGGTGGCGTGAAAAGTAAAAGATGTATGAATGTAGATGAAGCGAAAGGGGTATGTCAGGACCGTGACAATGGAGATCTGTAGTCTCTGCTTAACCCTCTGGGAGACAGGCGTGAAGTGTATGTATGTATGTCGCCAGTATTATTAGTGGTGGAATTGCTCGTGGTATTAGTAGTAGCTGTACCAGTAGCGTGCACCGGCTTTCACGACAAGGTAGGCAGTAATGCCCAAGTATTGACACCTAAGTATAGGTAACTTGTCTTTAAGAAACACAGGTTATATCTTCATCTCACCTACAAAACACAGAGAACCTTCGTTAGCCTATGTCGTGAGTACAACAAAAAAGGATCTAGCAATAACTCTATTACTAGGTCGGGTAACCAAATTACTAAGGTAGGCAGTGTCTTTTTGCCTATATGATGTGCACGCCACTGAGCAGTAGGCATCTACGATACCTACTACAGATCTGTTTTTTTACTTTACTAGAGACGTTTGAAGTCTATCCTTGATCAAAATGTTCTCTCGCTCTTTCCCTCTATCATCATTATAATATATTCTTTATCATCATTTAATCATTTTATCCACGTAGTAATTTTACATTCAACAATACATAGGCAGCATTATGCCAGTTGCAACTAGCACCGTACTAGCAATAGCAAATTTTTCCATTGCTGCTTTTCGTAAATTGTAATAATGGCCATTCAATCAGAATAAGTAGTGGAATCGGTTTCACAAGGAATTCTCATCGCGAGAGCAATAAGGTCACAGTCCAATTCCAGATCAGAAAAAAACCTCGCCGAAGATGGCCTTACTACAAACTGTTTTTTGTATCACTATGAACAAGCGTTTGACCACCATCCTACCTGATGTTAAGCAGCGATATAGTCTACGATGGAGCACACTTGTTCATACATATTCTTTATCTTTAGTTCTAATTTTACATTACTTCTTTCATCTAGTACCTGAACATCAGAATGAGTTATCACTAGATTTCGGATGACGCAAACGTTTTGCAATAACTAGGTTAGGATTTACTCTCATTACGGCCGCCATAGCGAGCCGGGCCCGTGTCCGCGCGATATAGAGACGACAGAAGTTACTGTGGCCAAGTTTAATTAATGCACAACTACTCGGGGCTAAGCACGAAGCTCATTACCGCGTGTGACAAGTCGAGCAACCGCCACATCTCCGTAGACGTTCTGCTCCCGCATCACACGCAACAGTGCCTGCGCTGGTGCAAACCGCAAACGCCCCGCTCAACAAACGCAGTAATTTCCCACAACGCCCCCGCTCCATGTCGCACCTTGGATCATATAAACTGGATAGACTTGCAAATGACGTGACGTGCGGTAATACAACACTTCTTGCTTCTTTGAAATCAATAACTATGATACTAAAGTAGGTACATGACCAATTTGAAAAAATCTTTCAACACTAACAAGCTACGCTATCCTGCTTTGTACAGGCTATATTGCACTTTAAATATAATCATTCCTCCCTACTAAAACTCCAACAATGCATCCCAAGACGTACGAAAAAAAAATATTACGCCGTTAAATTCCCGGGGCGTTTGCACGTACATAATTATATTTCCAATAGTTCTAGGCATTCACATACTACAATGAAATGAGGCTTCATTAGTATAGAAACGGAGAATATGCGGCGGCAGTGCGACGCACCATCTATAATGTATGTTGATCGTTGCAAGAACCGCACAGCTTTAGATATTTCATTACACAGAGCCCAGAGCGTTCGGATGCCAGCGTAGTCCCCGCCGCGGCTTCAGTGGTTCACCCCCTACTATCTTGCATTGCATTAGTCACGTAGATGGTCGCACCTGTAAAGTAATTTGCGTGCTCGCGGGAATGGGCGCCTTCGTTTGCTTCAGGTATGTACGAATGTGGGTAACAAACGGCACCTATCTCGTGGATAATTTTGACGAAAACAAACCTAATACCCCCATCGCTTTATTACAATAGGACAACCAGGAGAACGGCGAAACGTCATCCATACCAAGCGGATTTACCATTTACGCGATCCAAACGGTTTGCGTCCATTGTCATAGTGTGAGCCGCCAGGATGTGGAACGACTTGCCGGAGTCTGTGTTTCCTGCGCAGTACAGGGTGAAGGTCTTGAAGTCACTGGGGTGAATAGATACCTAATGATCAAGTGTGCTACATCGTAGACCTCATCGCTGCTTAACATCAGGCAGGATAGTGGTCAAACGCTTGTTCATAGTGATAAAAAAAAGATATATCACAGTGAGACATTTTTGGTATGAGACTTTCACAAAAGTTTTCCCAGTAAAGTCCTAGTTGATGTGACGCGCGCGTGTTTGAATGATTAACGACACCAACCCAAGGGACATCCAAGGAACTGTAGGTAACTATGGGTACATCGCGGAGACCCTGGTACCGCCGCGATTGCCGGAGATGGTCCGTAAGGGCCTAGCGCGGCTGGGGCCGCCCTTGATGTAGTGGCTAAGGTCGTTCCGGGGGCCCCGGCATTAACGCGCGAGTGGTCACCGTGGGGTTTTAGTGGGTGCGAGTCCCACATAACCCCGCCGTTGTCCCCGCCAGCGGTGGGTTATCCATAACGGATATCCCCACGATAAAAAAAAAGGTAACTATGGGTACATAGCTTTAAGCTTCTTATAATTTTAATAGCTATTAAAACTGTATTATATAAAAATTGCTTACACCATAACAGGGTCATGTATCTATCTGTCCTATTTTTAACACCTGTACAATGTTGGCAATATATGATATGAGTAACTCGTTCATTTCAAAACAAGATAGTAAATACGAGTATGACCCCATTAAATACATTCCAAATAGGCACATTCTTTATTTGTGAAAATTTTCTAGTACCAAAATATTTTCTAGTTACTGTAACAACAACAAAAATAGTACTTTATCGTTATACTACTGCACACATCAATAGTGTCTAGGGATCAAGAACCAGCAGTTCATTGTATCAGCACTTAGTGTGCCCAACAAGGTTCATGAACTTGTACCTCCTATAGTCTGTACTAATGTGTTATCTTAACAAATAACTTAAAGAAAAAATAACCGATTTCAACCAGTAAAATTTGACATATATGTGGTTTTCTCGTGGATGCCATTGTCGGAACTGAATCAAATTTATATGGGACCAAAAGGGAAGTACCAGCTTTCAAATAAAAAGAAAATCATCCCAATTGGTTCACCCAGGCGAAAGTTCCGAGGTAACAAACATAAAAAAAAATTACAGCCGAAATGAGAACCTTCTACTTGTTTTTCTTTTTTATGTAGTCTAGAAGTAATAATAGAGTTTAAAATAACTTGTCAGTCCCCGAGTACAGTAAGTGCTAATGGGTCAACATTGTCAAATGCAATAAAGAATTGAGTATTTACTATTTAGTAAGTAGTAATATCATGCAAGCTATCTAACTGGTGACTTGAAACTTTGCGTACCTCCACCGAAATACTTAATTCAAGTCCCGGCTTCATTTAGTATTCACTTTGGTCGCTTTATAGAGTTGGCTTCATGCCCCAAATCTGCTTCGAGTGCGCGTTGCCTTGATCGAGCCTGCGGGATGCTCCTCGCCTGTCTTAAGCCACTCGGCTCAATTTAAACTGGTCTTGCATCTGCGGTCGGAGTAACCGCGACATATGTAGGTATATCGATATTTTAATACCGGTAATACGAAACACTCGGCCATTAAGTGATTAATTTCGGTCCTCACATGGATTTTGCGAGCGAACGATGCGACAGAACGGCCTAGGTATTCAGTTGGGCGGATTCCGTCCACCACGATCGGCAATAAATAATACCAGCCGCTTAGCAAAATGAGAATTTAAATCAGCTCGTGTAGGCATTTGCCGAGGTAGCCCCCTCGCCCCGCATTCGTATGCGGGATTAATGTATCGGAGAGAAATCAGTAGGCGCCGGCCGTCGCAACGTGACGTCCGAAATACCTGAAACGGACATACGTAGTAGGGTACACGTCATCAACAATTATACCGGAAGATACCTCGAAAATCTGATGACGTCAGATGCAAACGGCCTAATGTCATTTTGTGCTACGGAATTGGAAATAGATAATCGATCTCTGTAGCAGGCGGACAGTTTGCCACATTTGCTGCGTAGTGTTTACCAATTCCGTCGAAATACGTTTAAAATATTTATACATATTACAACACTAACGTACTGATGTAATCTTTCCACGAGCCAGTCATAGAAACAAACACGTCATCGACGTGCTGAAAATCTCACTTGGCGGTGACTGAAGAAGAACTCGCGGAAAATATATGTATAAAATGTACATATATCTACGCGTTTCCTGAATTGGAAAAGGAAAAGCTGACTGAATGACTGACTGACATATCAACGCACAGCCCAAACGGCGAAACGTAGACACGTGAAATTTGGTACGGACGTTACGTAGCTTAGGTACCACAGGGATGCACTAAGAAAGGAATTCCCGAAATTCCCACGGGAACGGGAATAAACGGGAAATTAGTTTTGAATGAAAAATCTAAACGGCTCAAGTTAGACGCTTGAAATTTGGGAATGTAGCAGTGGCGTGCACTGGCTTTTACGACAAGGCTTTTCCCCACGGATTGACACCAATGTAAAGGTCTTATGTCTTTACGAAATATCGGTACCTACGTATCAACTCACCCACAATACACGGGACCTTCGTTAGCCTATGTCGTAAGCACAACAAAAAAAGATCTAGGAATAACTCTATTATAAGGATATTATTAGGTCCCATATTACTAAGGTAGGCAGTTTTTTTTTGCCTATATGGTGTACACGCCACTGGGATGTATGTAGGTACTACTAAACTACGCGAAAAATCGCGGTGCGTCCACTAGTACCACATAATACAGTAGTCAATTTTGAACGTTATTGTCACCGGATCACGGACGGAGAAGTAATTTTAGTGGAAAGTCAACAAGAATATTGAAAATGAAAAGTTTAATATCCCGACACACACCGACAACGGCAGATTTTGATTGTCGTTCACGTCCGACAATGCCGGACTTACAATAAAGCCTTGAAAACAATTTTATTCCCGCAGTCTGTCTATTGTACGTGGAAGTGAGCGCGCCACCGGCTATCGCACTTCCATCCCACTCGAGCGTAACTCGCAGCCCTTATTCTGATTCGATAAGTTATCGCTGAAAAGTACAGGTACTGCACTGTCAGAGAATTTGTTGAGGACAAGAATTTAGAATTTTAATTGTATTGACATTTTATTTAAGAATTGCCTATTTATTGTGCGAGACAAGTAATTGTAATTAAGAGGCAATTAAATAAAATATCAATATAGGGGGCTCGTTACGAAGGTGTCAACAAAGCGACGGGAGCGCCACCTGTCAATATCTTATAGTGGCGTGCACTGGCTTTTACAACAAGGTAGGCAGTAATCCTCAAGGATTGACACCTATGATACAGCATGGGTCAACATCAGCCACATAACGTCCACTGCTGGACGAGGGCCTCCGCCAATGAGGTCCGTCATTTGGGGTGAAATGCCAGTAATCGCCACGTTTGGCGATCGCAGTGGTGTTGTGATTTAACTCACAGAGAGCGCTGCTGCCCGTCCACTGGAGAGCTCCCTCGGTCGCCTCTTACGACCCCCATGACGGGAAAAGTTGAGCTGGGGTTGTGACACGTGTATTCTATTCGTCGTCACCGCACGGCTAATAAAAGTATATTTTTTTACCCATACTGTAACTTGTCTTTACGAAATCTACTCACCCACAAAACATAGGACCTTCGTTAGCCTATGTAGTGAGTACAAGAAAAAAGATCTAGCAATAACTCTATTAGGTCGGGAAGCCAAAATACTAAGGTAGGCAGTGTCTTTTTGCCTGTATGGTGTGCACGCCACTCATATCTTATTTGTACCCATATTCCGCTAATAAACTATTTGAATTTGAATTATTTTTTTGATACACAACAGGATTCGCAACGAAACGAACGGCCGGGGTAGCAAAGGAAAGTTAACTGTATCTGCACTGATTACGGCTGATATTAGCATGTCGTCTCGGTGAAGCAGAGATCATTTCGCGGGACGTCGCGCCGCGCATTCATATACATATAAACTGTAATAACATTGCGTTTAAATTTTCTTTGTGACTTCGTACGTCGTCGGGTGTGAAATAGGTTTCCACCTATTAATGATACCTTCGCGCTGAATCTTGTGACGATCTCTGCGATGTGTTTATAGGAATTTTTAATGAGCAATTTAGAGGTAAACAGAAGAATTCAGCTGGGTTGGGCAGCATTTGGGAAGTTACGTCGAGTCTTAACATCAGCGATCCCACAGTGCCTGAAGACAAAGGTCTTCAATCAGTGTGTCCTACCTGTAATGACAAACGGAGCTGAGACGTGGACACTGACGGCACGGCTGGCCCACAAGCTCAAAGTCGCACAGCGTGCTATGGAAAGGGCTATGCTCGGCGGTTCTCTGAAGGATCGAATCAGAAATGAAGTGATCCGACAGAGAACCAAAGTAATCGACATAGCTCATCGTTTTAGCAAGCTGAAGTGGCAGTGGGCCGGCCATATTAGCCGTAGAACCGATGACCGTTGGGAAAACGAGTTCTCGAGTGGAGACCGCGTCTCGGCAAACGGAGTGTAGGGCGCCCTCAGGCAAGGTGGACTGATGATATACGCAAGATGGCTGGCAGAAGCTGGATGCGAAGAGCCGAAAACAGATCACAGTGGCGTGCAATTGGAGAGGCCTATGTCCAGCAGTGGACAAGTATGGGCTGATGATGATGATGATGATGAAGTTAGTGGGTGTGGACTTGATGACTTACCTCAAACGGAGCCTCGCCATGGTGCTTGTTGTTCAGAATGAGGAAGGAGCAGAGTGGGCCGCGGGCGCGGATGGGCGGGCTGACATCCACCAGGGTCTCATTCTCGCGCACCACGCCGTGGTAGCCGGCCTCGGGCTCCGTCAGCTCCAGGTACGGGATGTCTGGAATAACACAACACTGTTATGATACTGTTAAACTGTATATGAACATTCGCTTGTATATATATTTTTTAATCACTATGAACAAGCGTTTGACCACCATCCTGCCTGATGTTAAGCAGCGATGTGGTCTACGATGAAGCGCACTTGTTCAGTAGGCACCTAGAAGTATATAAAATTAGATGGTACTGGAAAATGTTTCTATAGAGTCCTGATTATGGATTACTAGTGGACTCGACAGACGTTGTCCTGTCTTAAATCTTACTAATATTATAAATCGGA
>SJJU01065270.1:0-10437 GCA_012932125.1 Conopomorpha cramerella
ACATTTTAGAAGATTGCAATCAAGAATATATTTTACAAAAACTGAATTCATTCATAATTTATTCAAAATGTGGTGATAAGTCATTGATACAGGCATGTGGAATTAGGTAGGAGACCAATCCAGAAAATTAGATTTGATTTAAATAAATTAGATTTATTTTAGAGCTCAAAATGTTGTTGATCCCTAGTCACTTTTGATGTGTGTAATTAAATTTGGAACATTATTTACGCTTTTTGCATTTCCTTCGCTTTCTTTTATTATCTACATGTGCCTAGAAAGTGTTCGTTCTAAGTAGAGCTATATTTTTTATTCTATTAATATACTAAAATTAACTTTATCACACCACGCACACATTTAAAACGATTCCTAGTTCGTTTTGTACATACTATTATTTATCTGTTCATTGTACTAATCCTATAGCTTGAAGCATGTTTTAGAACATTTTACCGTTAGTCGTTGTATATTTGTGTATATTCAATAAGGTAAATACCTATGCTTGGTGGACTATGGGAATTTGCTAAACAATTGCCTCTGGCTATCCCGCTTTGGGATTAAAAGGCGTGAAATGTCATCGTAGACCACATCGCTGCTTAACATCAGGCAGGCTGGTGATCAAACGCTTGTTCATTGTGTTTAAAAAAACCTTTGAAGTACTTGAAGAACTAGGTACTTACCTTAAATAATAATAATGAAATAGGAATCAATTATAATCATAATCGAGATTCGATTGAGACAGATGAAAAGGTGTGAATTGTTGCTCGTCAAATAAAACAAAGATCGAAAAAACATCTGAAGATTTCATCGAATAACACTGATGACACCAGCCCCCCTAGCAAAGCGCTCCATGAAAGAAATGACAATACATATCAGGCACTGCTATTGATTGAAACAAGCTGAGTTGCACGATGTGTGCCAATCACAGCGCGTATTTGTTCTATGTGGTGTCTTTCTTGACGCCCTTGCTGGGGCTGCTGTTCCACTGTATAAATCTGATCATTTTTTTTACTTATATTGTGTTATGTATTTATGGTTTAAAAGTTAAGGCCTAAAGGTTTAAACACTGGATTCTAACGAAACTATGAAGAAGGCTTTTCCTTGTCACAGTAAAAAAGCTTCCTTTGATGTTTTGTTTACAACAATACGTACAGTATATTGAGGTATGGCTTGATGTGTTTGTCAGCGGCGTGAGCGAGTGCGAGGTGCTGCTGCCGGGCAGCTACACGCCCGTGCCCTCCACCGACATCTCTACACTCATTGACAAGTAAGACCACGCACTCTCAGTGTTTTATTACTATTCAATTATTTGTCTTAATTCATGTTTTATAAGTGATGTATATAATTATAATTTATGTATGGTCCATTTATTGTATGCGTAGGTCTAACTGTTTTATTTTATTTTTTAAGTATATATTTTGATCTATTTATTCGAGCCAAGTCGAGCGCGAAGCAAACACTGCCGTACCATCCTTTGCTGGAACCATTTCGCCGCATTTTCAGGCCCCTGTATGAAAACCTCTGGATAAAACCAGAACACAGAAATTTTCACCACCCAGTAAGCTATGACAACATATTTAAAATCCAAAATTTCAAGTCTGTGGGACTTATAGTTCCGAAGTTAAGCGAAAGCAAAGTTTCGCATTTATGACACACACTCACTCACTCACCTACTCGTGATCATCAAAATAGAACTAGTACTTCACATAAACTCAGAGCGCTGAAAATTGGTACAGAGTTAGGGTTTAATAGCCACATAAAGGGAAAACTATAAAAAACTACGATAATCGAAGATCTGGAGTACTGGTGACCCTGATTAGAAAAAAACAACAGCCCAACCAAACTAATCGACATACCGTCTTTACAAAAAATGTGGTTTCTACAAAAAGAAGTGAAATCCCACCAAAAACATTCTGTAAAAAAACTATCCATGTCTCGATAGAGCTGCTTGCTCATCTCTAAAAAGTAATGAAATTTAGACAAAATTGTGCCAAGTCTAAGGTTCCTTACTGCGATTTCTTCATTATTATAGTTAGTGTTGTGTGACTTGGCCGTTGAATAACGATAGTTTTGGGACACAGTTAATTGAAGCGAACCTTGAACAAGGGTAAATAATTGACGAATAACATTTTTTTTTTGTTTCAGATACCAACAAAGGAAAGAACAGGAAAGAAGAGAATGTACAATACATGTATAAAATACAAACAAATTCAAATTCGCCGCTCGATTGTACCTCCTATTCTTCTAAAGCTCAAACGATTTATGAAGTCCTTTTTTGAAAATGCTCACCATCGGTATTCAATTTATAAAATATTATTCCGTTAACTGTTAGTGTATAAAATCATTTATTAAAAGGTATAAGATATACGAGGTTGGATGTGAAAGAAACCTTGATCCTGAAATTTGGACTCTAATATCGATTTTTAACATATTGTGAGTATTTGCTCCACTACCTATCTGCTGTTGGATGCAAGAGCTCGGAGTCAATACACACGGAATTTGTCGTTCTTGAACATGCACTGGGCATTATCGTGGATACAATGGGGATTTTCTTTCTGACATATTTTCGGGAGGAGAACTGTCATTACTGTCATACTATCCAAACAAAGTTTGACAGTAATGACAGTTATCCGTCCGAAAATCTGTCAGAAAAACGTCAAAGAAAATCCATTAGATAAAATATAAAATTGGAGCCTAACTTGACCTAAGTGTTATACTTGGTCCAATGCGCACGTGTGTCGCTGACATTGCCGTAAGCTCCAATGTATGTTCTTTTACTAAACATGACTAGACTTGCATGTCGCGTACCACCAGCCTCTTTCCCACCAAAATATACGGAATTCGATGTACTTCTGAATCCAAACTGTGACTTACTACCGACTTGACAGTAGTAAGGGACAGAAAATATTTTCTCTTACATGTTGTTGTCACGTTTTATTCTAAACGTCAGTTTTGTATTGCAAGTATAGTTTTTTTTGTTCTGAGGTAATGCTATATTAAAATTTGACATTAAAACTGAAGAAATTAATGATTTTGATGCTTTAGTTCAGAATACTATTTATTGAACATCAAACCAACCAAACACTGCTAGACTTGCGAGCCAAGTACTATCTTCGATCTGTCCCTTTTCCAAAAAAAATAATTAATTAATAATAATAATTTATCTCCATAAAGAAATTACAGTGAATGCACTTATTCTAATAATATTGTATTTGGTCACTTACTAGGCCGCATTTCGCGACCTGTATTAAGCAACAACTTGCTTGATGCTGTCTCAACTGGTGCAGGATTAATTTATGGAAAATAATGTACTTTTGCATCCAAAGTGTAATTTTTACTGGTAATTTGACAGTTTGTATCCAGATATACCCTGATACGCAGTAAGGGTCAGAAGATATCTTTTCTTGCTCTTTCACTCCTGCTTTTTTTTCTTATCGTTGTCTCGTTTTATTGCTAAACGTCAGATTAGAGTTGCAAGTCTGGTGGTTTTTAGTCTAAGTATTGAACTATCTGAAAAAAGCAATTCAAATGTCATAAAATTGCTGTTGTAACCAGAACAAAATGTGTCATATAACAAATCAGTACTTACTATAGTGAAAAAAGAATAAAAATGCAGATAGCAACTTGGCATACAGGATAAAGGTAAATATTTGATTACGAGGTTGACTTTTGTAAAGGAGTAGAAATATTTATTATATTTAAAGACATTTTGAAAAATAACGTTTACTGAGTACATTGACATTATCTATTGACATCAACACTATATTATAGAGATATACATATATATAATATACATAAAAATAATATCTCCATTTTCGAACTTTTGTGCAGTTTGAACTTTTTGTTCCCCGAAGTACAACTTTATGAAGCTGCAGTATTAAGAATTTATATATGAAAACATTTACATAAAAAAAAATAGTTTTTCAAGTTCGTAATTATTGTTATCGTTGCTTTATTAAGATGTGATTTATTTGATAAAGCAATTTATACGGTTATGATTGTTAAAGATAATTAATGATCTAAATGTTAGTGACACTTAATGGTTTATACCAATGATGTGGACTCAAAATACAGATGTATAGATATGAAATTGGATTCCGGGCGTATTCCTAAAAAAGCTGAAACTTTTACAGAGCCGCTTGACGTATACGTCGTATAGTTCTGCCATTCATTTGACATGCTTTCGGGCAGCTGAGAACGTGAATATGAAAATCACAACATATTCATTTTTTACAATTTGTTCGAAATCAATAAAAAAAGCTTGTGAGTCCTGGAACATAATATCTTCAAATGAGAGGTTTTCTGATAGCTTCAAATATGTCAAAAGTAGTTCCAAAACATCTCACAGATGGCGCTAATCAGCCATGATCTCAAGGAGAAACTCATTTTAGAATTGTCAACAAAAAATAAAAATATGAAATGACAGCCCTGTCTAGGTAGTGCCATCTATTGACATTTCTTAGAACTTTAATAAAACACCTGTCAGAAAACCTCCCATTAAGATTGGATATTATGCGATTTTGAAATATAAAGTCGTTTTAGATAACGCTTTAATAAGGGATTTACACAGTTTTGTTTGACTTTTCTTCTCCAGGATGGTGCGATTCAACATGTTAAAGGAAATACGAAAAAAATCTGAATTGAGAAAAATGGATAAGTTGCGATTCTGACATTCACCTCCTCAATTATTTTAACTTTATGAATACCACGGAAAATATCTAATAAAAAATAACCTTTTGTAATATTTAAAGTAATCGCTCTCCATTCTCAAATAATTTATTCAAATGTGCGATACTTCCTGAATTCGCCTCGTAAAGGCGAATATATTTCATAAGTGTAATCCACTCCTAGGTACTTCACTCTCGTGAGCAATGAAATGCAATTGGTACACCGCTGATAGAGAACTTGCATCTGTATCCGTATAAGATATCCCAATAAATATAACGCGTTGCTATTGGTTAAAATAATCAGAACCACACTAAGCGTCACTTTACAACCAATAGGGAATTTTCTTTGATGTTTTTCTGACAGATTTTGGGGCGGAAAACTGTCATTTTTCCAAGTAAAGTTTGACAGTTCTTCGCCGGTAAATCTGTAAGAAAACGTCAAAGAAAATTCCCCATTACAGCACGCATTTTTTTGACGTCACAAAGTTTAATAACTCGATACTACGGGCTGAATGCACGAAAAAGATGACGTCATTGTCCCGTTCCGCGTCCCGTACTACTACTACTGTACTACTACAATGTTTGACGTTGTCATCTCAAACTACCGTCGGTATACTGGCTGACTTTAGAGACAACCATTTCATTGCTCCTAAGTACCCACGTAATTAACGTCCACATTTTTTATTCGTCTTATAAATAAATACAAAGTATTATTAAGGTGTTAAGCTCACATAACGTTCTTCCCGGTCCTTGACAAAGTTTAGGCTGTAAATATTGCTCTTTCAGTTTTGGAATGATGTTTTAAAGAATTTGATATTATTAGTACCTATCTGAAGTTCAGTATATTTTAGAACTTTGCAATTGTTAAAAAAAAAACAATGTGTTTCAGGCTCAGACCAAACTCATCTAGACTTGCAAGTCGCGTACCACCCTCAGAATATCTCTTTTCCAGAAAAAAGTATGGAAAATGATGTACTTCTGGATTCAAACTGTCACTTTTACTACTAATTTGACTGTATTGGATCCAGATTTACTCTGATACGCAGTAAGGGACAGAAGATATTTTTTCTTACTCTTTCGCTCCTGCATATTTCACATATCGCTGTCCCGTTTTATTTTAAACGTCAGTTTAGTATTGCAAGTCTAGGTTGTTTTTTTTATTACTATGAACGAGCGTTTGACCACCATCCTGTCTGATGTGAAGCAGCGATGTGGTCTACGATGGAGCACACTTGTTCATTAGGTACCCATTCAGTTGTTTTTGGTCTGAGGTTCCATGACATGTAAATTCGTTTTGATCTGTAATTTCAAACGTTATTTAAATCTACAGATTCTCTATTCTGAAAGAAAGACAAGTAAAATGGTTTAACGGCGACAAAGGAAATTTTATAAAATACGGCCTCAAATTGTCCCTACCTAAGTTTGAATAGAGTGATTAAGAAAAAATCAAACGTAAATTTTAGTTAGTGCATTTGTCCAGTAAACTAGTTTAAAAAAAAGGCTCACGTAGTAGAATATTATTATTAACCTATTGATAATCGGCTTAAAAACAAATTATAGTTATAATATTAAAAAAAAAAACATAGTATAATCTACGTGTTAGTTGAGATTTTTATTAAATCCTTGAATGAAAATGTTCAAAACTAAGTTTTGACTCTGTCTGTTGCTAAGTGTAAGGTAACTTAATGGCTGTTACACGCAAAAGATACATATCATTAATATAGACTGCCAAAACTAGTGTTTCTAAACATTACTTCTAAGTAGTTACATTTATATTTGTCAAGATTATACACTATTGTATTAAAATACTTTCTATATACTTGTTGTGTAAAATTAAATGTAATTAGTACGGAGAGAAATAAAGTTTGTGTTGTGGCTAAAAGGTTTTTAATTTTATTTACCCAATGATCAAAACCCCTGGTTATCGAATAACAATGTAATAATCATCTCAAAATTAGGTGACCGTTCAGTCTATCGATTGATTTTGGAAGTATTATTAGTACTTCCATAGTCATGCCTACCTATAACGGCGATGGGCTTACCCCCTGTCATGTTGGGTTAAATACGCATGGTAAACCGTGGGAATTTGTTTTAGCAAGTGCTTCTGCCTACGCTTCTTTGGGATTATAAGACGTATAGAAAAGACGTGACGAAAGTGTATTGTTTTTACATACCTAATGGGTAGGCTATTGCAATATTCATAACCCCTGTAACAAATTTACCTCTGCGGAATACCTACTACAATACTGCAAAATATCCGGAAAAACACTACAATGAAAGAAAGAGTAAACATAAGATGAGACATGAGATAGATAGTTTCCTCAGGCAGATAGCGCCATCTGTCTGATGAAACTAGTAACGAAAAATTCGTGTTTCCCGCTCTCGAATTGCGAGTCTTCAGATACCTGGTTAACTTTCCAGGCCGTGTTGACGTAGCACTTGTTATTTTCGGTAGATGTCGCTTTACGTTGTGGAATGGAATGTCTTGTTTAGGGAGGTTAGGCTGTGAAGAAGATTGTTGTTGTGCTGCCACTGAAAATTTTAATCCTTATAATAGGATGCGTCATAATAAAAATTCGGCACAGCAGTAGACCGCTGCTTCTGCACTGTCTGTAAAAATGTATAGTCCTGTTAGTATACTAGTAGTAAATTAAGCACTGGCCATGGGTAGTAAGTAACGCATAATCTTCGAATTAGAATTGGTAGCTCTCCTAGCAGTAGTACAGGCTGAAGGTCTTCAAGTCGCGGGTGAATAGGTACCTAATGAACAAGTGTGCTCCATCGTAGACCACATGGCTGCTTAGCATCAGGCAGGATGGTGGTAAAACGCTTGTTCATTATATTAAAAAATAATGGAGTAAGTAAACATTTACAAGACATATAGCGCACTGGGATTGTTTAAAACAACCTGAGTCGCACGAAACGTGACATAACAGCCGATCACCGCGCGTAGTTCTATGTCGTGTCTTTCTTGTAGCTCATGCTAGGCCTACTAGACATCCTTGATATATTTACTGCCTACTTTTAAAAATAGAGGACATACTTTCAGCATTGCCTCGGAATCTGGCACGCGTCAATCAAATCCAGCCACTACAATATGAAACGCAGTGATTTGTCACTGCGGCCATTTTGACTCATTAACAATAGTACTGCCATTTTGCATTATATTATTATTATACACCGTATTAAAAACTTTGTCGCACACACACATTCCGTACACTAGATTCCATATTTCAGTTATAACTTTAGCACTCCCGCTTGGGCTGCAGCGGGTGTCCCTGCTGAAGAGCATGCTCCCCAGCAGAGCCACTTTCAATGTCGATTTTCTCGTAAACTAGAATACGTACAGTAATAAATGACTACGTACAGTATCTACGTAACACGTACACTATTTTGGTATATATTTTTTTTTGGGTGTTTGTTTGGGTGTCTCTGCTAAAGAGTAGTAGGACACAATTCGAGACAAATTCGCGAAGATTCGTTAAAAACTCTTGTACTGCAGAAATGCAGTGAGACATGTACATTTTGACGTATTGTCACTCCCCGATAGGAAAATGTTCCGTGTATTGTAATAAAGTTTATTGACTTTGAACTAGAATGTACTGGTGGGCCACGCGAGCCTGGCTCCGAGCCAACTTTTCGCGCTAAATTTCATTTCAACAATATTTCATGAACGCAATCCGCACTGAAGAATGGAAGTGTCAACAG
The DNA here is from genome assembly GCA_012932125.1 of Conopomorpha cramerella. Lineage (NCBI taxonomy): Eukaryota > Metazoa > Arthropoda > Insecta > Lepidoptera > Gracillariidae > Conopomorpha > Conopomorpha cramerella. The sequence goes on from SJJU01065270.1 coordinate 8,370, forward strand.
CAATAGCGGCTGCCCTATTTCATTGCAATCACAAAAGCCCCGCTGTACGGGGAGTGCTTAAAACTAAGTGTCCGTATTAATAAACATAACAACATTTTCACTCAGTAACATTTCGGTACTGGACGGACCAGTGCAGTGGTCAGACAGGAGTAGAATAAAGGATTAAATGAGCCCATCGCCGTTATAGGGTTCACACACCTTGTGGTGTGCGGGTTTCATCACGATGTTGTACTTCACCGTACGAGCGTTGCGTTGCGTACATAGGCTCTGAAAAAGAGTCCCATAAGTACACGTCGAGTATCCGACCAACTGGACTACAGACGCTCCCGAAAAAACCTAAAACAACATTCGTACATTAACAAAACCTGTACGCAGCTTGGGAATAGAATCCGGTTGTATTGAAGAAAAAAAAACGGGCACTTATTTAGAGATTCATTAATCAATCTTCTATGAAACATGAAGTCTATAATGAATAAAATACATTGTTTTCAAATACTTTATTAGGTGTCAAAAGAGACACCTTTTTCTTTTTAATACAATATTAGATTTTTTCTAATGTACCACAGCAGTTTTTTTTATTACTAACTGAGAACATGGTCAGATCTTCGTATGTCCTGCAGTTTGAGACTTTTCCATAATGACCGATGTAAATGAGTCAGCCCGCATATCAGACGTGTATCAATGGGCCTATTTCGCAGATCCTGTGCAGAAGGCATTTGCAAGTACCTCTATGAATTATACTTAACTAGCTTTCAGCCTGCGGCTTCGCCCGCGTGGATTTCAGTTATATTGCGGTATAAGGACAACTATTCGTTTTTCGTTTCATCTCCAATCCATCCATCAAGCAAACACTATTTTTGTTTTCCCTCGGGAATATCAATTTTTTTTCCGGGATAAAAAGTACCCTATTATTTAATCCGGACTTCTAACAATTTCAAAGCAATCGGTTCAGTATTTACGGCGCGAAAGCGGAACAAACAAACAAAAAAACTCACTTTCCGATTTATGATATTAGTAAGGATTCTGATGAGGTAACAAAAGGCGAAGCATGGAAACTGAGTATTATTAGACAAAGTCATTAATACACTCTCACTAAGAGCTGAATTCAGCGAAACTTGTAGTTAAACACTTTGTTGGAAAGATAAATGAAGAGTTTGTTGTGCTTTTGTCTACAGCGAGATTCCCAGTTTAATTTATGTTTTGTTGAGACAACAAGTTAAATGATTAGTATCTATCTACTTATTATTATCTTTAGTTATGTTTACGTTAACGCTGTATCGTTTTGTTGCCTTTTCACACTTGATATTGGGAAAAGTTACAAAACTCTTTAAAACTTGTACATGAATTAATATTTATGTTCTTGAGTTTTTTATATTTTAATCTAGGAACTAGGTTTTTAAGCACAGTGACTTTCCCTTAATATCAAAATCGACAAAAAAACACCCTACTCGACAACAAAAATTACTCGTTTATCTGTGAAATAGACGTTGTTTTTTTCCACGAATCTCTTTATGGAGGTACTCGAGTCGTGAAGTTTCAGCCCCGGAGGAAGCTGTAGTCGTCAGAAAGCTGTGAAGTGACAAATTCAATTAACTCGCAGCGAAGATGGAGGCGATCACTTCTGTGAGGACGGCACTAAACATTCTTCACAGACACTTTGCCTCACAGATACTTAGCTTTTTTTCATGATCTTTTTTGTACTTTATTTTTTGTTACTTCTAGAGAAAGTTCAAAAAGGATCTGCTTCTTGTAATTATGCCTTACCGCGACTATATGTTTTTCATCCGTCTAATTGATTGTTAATATAAATTGTTAATCATATTTAGGCCTTCGCCCTGTCGAATATAGAATAACCACTTTCAGTAGAGTAGAGCGTCTTTGGCCCAGTTGGTCGGATACTTGACTTGTGATCGGAAGGTCGGGGTTCGAGTCCGGCTACTGGACGTGTACCAATGGGGCTCTTTGTCAGAGCCTATGTACGCAACGCAACGCTCGTACCGTGAAGGACAATATCGTGATGAAACCCGCACACCACAAGGTGTGTGAACCCTATAACGGCGATGGGCTC